>NMRB01001341.1:160089-180899 GCA_002633025.1 Notospermus geniculatus
TATATCGGGTGGGCCAAAAAAAACGCATCGAACTTCAAATCTTGATTTCTCGACAACTGTCCATTATAATTCAATGAAATTTGGCACTGTATCATTTAAAGATGTTTTGTTGAACGTGTGAAATTTTGGCATTGATACCTTTGGTATTTGGACCGTATCACTCAATTTAAAAATCATTGTAAAAAATGCGATTCCGGAATCCGGTAAAATACCGGTGGATGAAAAATTCTTAAACTTTAAATTTTCATTTCTCATAAAATATTTACTACAACTCAATGAAATTTTGCCTAACACTGCTCCATGATATTGCCCCTAATATGTGAAAGTATTAAACCAATAACTTTAATATCTACCCTGTGGCGCTCATTACTATAACGCCATATTGGACTCGAGCGTTTCGAAGTTTGCCATTGTCTCCTAAAATGTGATGAATGATCACTATGGTTTTTACATTTGGCACCACAATCTTAATACCAAAGATAATGTGTTGAAACTTTTACATTTTAGAAGCATAGCCACGGGACAGTATTGAGTGAATTTCCATTGGGTTATAATGAATAGTTATTGAGAAACAGAAATTTGAAGTTCAGGACGTGTTTTTCCTATCTTATTGGATTCCGGAACCACACATTTTTACAATGATTTTTAAATTGAGTGATACGGTGCTAATACCAAAGGTATCAATGCAAAAATTTCACACGTGAAACAAAACATCTTTACAATATACGGTACCAAATTTCATTGAATTATAATAGACAGTTGTTGAGAAATCAAGATTTGAAGTTCGATGCGTTTTTTTTGGCCCACCCGATATATTCCATATTCACACAGTGGCGGTACGAATAAGATCTGGTTTGGTGTTATTCGCACCGTGACGGTACGAATAAGGCCATCTGGTTTGGCGTTATTTGCACCATGACCAGGTGACGGTACGAATAGCCCCGGCCATAAGGACAGGCAGGAACAGGTCAATTCCAAGCCATCCGATGATTTATTACAGGGAATTATACCCTGGCATGCAGAAAATTAAATACACCTACCTGCACTGTTGGCCCGCTGGTCGAAAACAATTTCCACTGATCGAACATGTCGAAAGATGGGATTGATCGAGTCCGTTTTTCCCATGTATCACTGTGTACAAAAATGTACAGACGCACAAGCCTAGGCCTACTGCTCGATTAAATGCCAAATTTGCGAATATTCAGACCTTAAAAACTTACCTGCATCATCCGTTCGTCTAGAAATGTTTCAAAAATAACATCCATTCAGACTGTAGAAATCAAGACCCCCACTACGAATACAACGCCTAATCATCCATCACAAGCCCCTGGAAAATTAATCAATAGAATTCCACGTAAAATTGGGGAGAAGTCAGCATAAAGTAGTGAAATCTATACTGTAATATAAAACGACTTATTATATAACATAGTATAGATTTGACCACTTTATGCTCACTTTTCCCCAATTTTACGAGGAATTCTACTCAGTATCTCTCCAGAAGCCTGTGGATCCACGTACTTGAACTCCGAATACCGTTGATGACTCTGCCGCACTGCAGTTCGTCGTGTCGCACGAATAATACAATTCAATCTAAAAAACGCCAGTCAATTTAAATAAGAACACAAACACAATAACATCCATCCCGTTTTATTTTTTTAACGACCAAATCGTAATGAAAAAGTAATGACTAGATGAGGAACTATATCGTCATGTTCATCAGAGTGTCACGAGCCGGCGGATGCAGACTGAGAATAGACGGGTCGCAAACCTGTCTCGTCGCCCTCCTCGTCTCCTGGGGCCTTATTCACAAAGCCTACTTAGGCCTTCCGCATGCGTAACGGATGACTAACCTGTGCGTAAGGAACTGCGCGTGATTCACGAAGGTGCCGTAACTTTGCACCATTGCGGAAGGAGTGCGTAATGTTACGGATGCTCCTGACCAGGCGTAGTTGTAAATAGGCTAAAATATTTTTATTATATTTCTTTTGTTTGTTGACTTTATTTCTAATCTGGCTACCGGTACACCAGTGAAGTTTGGTTTAAAGGGGTTTCATGATGATCCTAGAGGTTTAAAGCTACATGTATATATATCCACCTCTCTATTTTGTGAGAAAAACACTAATGATAAACAAAATGAAGTTAACAAAAATATTACTTTTCCTTGAAATTTTCACACCTCCGGTTTTAAAATATTGACGCTCTTTTGCTATAAAACGCATTGAACTTTACTTCTGAAAAAGGGTTAGGTGGACTTGATATCATCTAATAGCAGCTGATGTAAGTCGCATGAAAAAGCCGATTGGTTGCTTCGAAGTGACGTAATGGCGGTGACCGTAAACATTGCACGAGGTTATCAGGATACACATCTTGTCATGTTTTTTGCACACGAAAGGCAAGAATGAACACACTTCATTAAGTACGGCCGGAAGTGAATTAAATAAAGTATGTGGAGT
Source organism: Notospermus geniculatus (assembly GCA_002633025.1). Classification (NCBI taxonomy): domain Eukaryota; kingdom Metazoa; phylum Nemertea; class Pilidiophora; order Heteronemertea; family Lineidae; genus Notospermus; species Notospermus geniculatus. Next base: position 162,543 of record NMRB01001341.1, read on the forward strand.
AACATACTTTGGTGAAGATGGCGAGGGAGCATAGCGATCAAATGCATTTCAATGACGTCACATTTCTTGCCGGCAGTCAGAAGCTAATATAACTTTGAGGGAAAATGGCATTGTTCGTCATACATATACATATCACCCTAGCTAAGTCATAGTATAACCACTAGAAAAATTAAATATGAAGTGATTAAACAGTAATTAGGTATAGTCGATAATTGAGCCGTAGGTGGTACCAAAAGCACGGAAATAGTTCCATATATCCCGAACTTCACTTTTACTACAATTTTTTTTCATAAAATGGAGAATTCTTATAACTACATGTATAACTTTCAACCTTCTAAAATTGTAAGATGAAATCCCTTAATCTATTACTAGCAAATTACAGTGTAAATTAAATTGCAATATGATAGTATGAATACTTTATTGGCCCTAAAAGTTCGATGCATCTTTGGGGGGGGGGGCGATATAGGCCTTTTCCACATTATATTCAATGGTATTACCTCACCGTCACTCCAAATCAGACACCCACCACATTTTGAATTTACATCAATATTCATTTTGCTTACGACACGTTAGGGTTACGCATCTGGACCCATATTCATAAAACTACTTAAGTCTAAGTGTGACACTTATCCTTTGTTCAACACAAAAGATAAGTATCATACTTTGACTTAAGTATGTTTATGAATATGAACCCTGCTCCGCAAGAACTAGTTCCGAAAGTGTTACGCATGCTTTGTGAATAGAGTGTAAGTATGTCGTAACATTTGCGTAACAATACGCTACGTAAGGCTTCCGCAAGCGTAAACTGACCCTGCGTAAGTACCTTTGTGAATAAGGCCCCTGGTCAATTATCCACCACCTAATTACTGTTTAGTCACTTCATATTTAATTTTTCTAGTAGTTATACATGTACTTACATGTACATGACTTACATAGGGTGATATGTCGTAACATTTGCGTAACAATACGCTACGTAAGGCTTCCGCAAGCGTAAACTGACCCTGCGTAAGTACCTTTGTGAATAAGGCCCCAGGTTTAGTAGCCGTACATTGGCGTGTGGAAAGAGCGCCGGTTCAACGTCATCGTAGATCCAGGTAAAAAAAAAATAAATATTCAGAAAAAAAATAAACATGATACTTTCCAGCCACGGTACTTTCCCACTTTACCATCAACATCGTGTTGTGAACGCTCGCAACCGTCCACGACCGTCCGTTTTCCCTTCGTTTAATTTGTGACGGAAAATATATTTACAGCATATCTCTTGTGTTTCCGTTGTATCACGTGGATGTTCCTGTTTTGGTTAAACATGGTGTCTTTCAAGGTCACGAGTTCCCCCTCACTGACGCTCACTCCATGCATTTCAAGCCGTAGCCGACTGATGACGTCATAGTTTTCATTCACACTAGATGAACAAATCTGCATTTCAAAACCGGAATACCCCCAGCAATTAGCATTATATTTTGTTTTCTTAGTGTACCAAAAACCTAAGCCAAACACCCCTAACGCATCGTTATTGATGACGGAGGGAGAAAAAATCTGTGGCATTAGGACCTGATGTCGCCATATTTTAGGGCTCGCGCCTGAGTTGCGAACAACTAGGAGAACGTGTAAGCGATGCTTGGTTCTGTTTATGAAGATGAGAACGGGATATTTCTCCGCGTGGAACAAAGACAACCAAAGACGAGCCAGGTTTTCCGATACGATTTTGACCGGCAGTTGAAATTGAAGAGTCATATTGTGTGAGAGCGCATACATAATTTTACCATTCTTATATTTCCGGTGTACGTCGTAAAAGCTCAAGGACACTGCTGTTCGCGCCGACACCAAACAATAGAAAACATATCTTAGTGTATCCACCGTGTGAAAATAGCGGTGGGCACCATCAGTAATTAGATGAAGCACCTTGCATTTTTCTTCAGGTGGAACAAGTAGCTTCGCAATCAATTTTCCACGTGATAACTGGTGCACCAATATTTCGATGATGTCTGCTTTGCTGCCGGTCATCCTGATAAAAGCACTCAAGCGGTAGTCGAAAAGGTGTACTGAAAACATCAAACCTATTCGAATTCCTAGGCGATGATAGAAGGAAAAATTATATAATAACCGATAAAGGTTATTATGGCGTGGAGTGTACACCAGAACTCTCCACCACGGCACTGGGTGTTCTTCGTAATGTGCCATTACAAATGGCTGGGTCTGGTGAAATTCAACCGAAAGATTTTTTCCCGTTGATCTGATTGGAGGAATAAACGACATTCGATGACGTAATCTGTATCTGTAAACTTTGTTTAACTATCAACATGATGAAAAGTAGGTTAACAACGCCAGGGCATTGATAAGATACACAAACTCGGCGTCAATTCATGCAGCAGTCTTCCCCAATCGAACTTATGTCATTCGAGAGCCGGTGTAAAGTGCCACGGTGTTCCGTTTCCCAGTCTTTACCCTCATTGTACGGTGAACAATGTGAAACGAGAGTGACGGATTTCTCTGTGTTCCCCTATTAAAAAGTCATGTTCTCTCTAGCTGTCTTTTGTATGAAAAGACAGAGATATGGAGGACACTACACTCGTCCCCAGTGGCCTCGAGCTTAAAGCTGACGTGAACGAACAAAAAGCCCCCATGCGACGAGCAAGAGAATTGCAAACGCCCTGCAAAACACCTCAAACGAAGGCTCAGAACATGATACACCCCACGACGCCAGGAGGGCGCCACCTTATTTGCCTTCAGGCAACAGAGCTGTCAACATCTCCAGATACCTCTTACACTACGCAAAGAAAAACAATTGTAGTCATTTAGACGGGATTCGAACGGTCGACCTTCTGATTCGTAATGCACCACTCTATCCACTCGGTCAACGAGCCAACTGACAGGGACATGATTTATGTTTGTCATAGACGTAGTAGGCCTTCGACGTACGTTATAATGCTACCAATAAGAGAACACATGTGAGGTATTCCAACAAGTTCGGTGGCCGAATGGGGAAGACGACGGAACAGAGATAACAAGGCGCGGGTTCGATTCCTAGCTGGGTCAAACTTTTTTCTTTGAAAAAAGTGTTCAGCAGGAGCTCACCATAGGATGTTGACACCTCGAAAGCTCGATGACAAATAAGGTGACTGAATGCAGGGCAGCTGACTACCATCCACATTCCCCTCTCCCAGTCACCAAAAATATCAACACCACAACTAACGTTCAAGACTACTGGGTACGAGATTGGTATTTACCCTCATTATACGGTGAACAATGTGAAACGAGAGTGACGGATTTCTCTGTGTTCCCCTATTGAAAAGTCATGTTCTCTCTAGCTGTCTTTTGTATGAAAAGACAGAGATATGGAGGACACTACACTCGTCCCCAGTGGCCTCGAGCTTAATACTAGTTATACGCTCTCAACCACTGGCACAGCTTGGGCCTAATCATGTTTCTGAACGCTGGATGGCGCAAACTGTCATCAACCAATCAGCGATCAGTATTTCACGCAACTAGCGGAAAACATAAAACATTTTCTTATTGGCTGATCGTTCATTGGCTGGTTGATCGAGCGCGTTCGCCAACAACTGGTAGTATCTAATGTTCAGAAACGGACTTTGGCACCAAGTGTTTCAGTGGTTGAGGGTGGCAGCTTTGAGCGGAGGCCGATACCACTGAATTATTGAGTGTAGGAGCACACCAGAAAACGTTAGACGGCCCATCTCCGGCTGATGCATGGATTTGCCATTTTAATCTTACATACACTTTATCGGAAGATGATAAACTTCAGCAGCAACTAAATGCTCGTTCATGCCTGGAGCCATCCGTGGAGAGCGTTTAAAATGTAATAATGCGCCATCTTTGGGGTTGAAAAAGTAACGAGTAATCGACCAATCGTTGATTATGGGATAAAAGGCAACTTCCTTTGTAAACGTTGTTTTTCCAGATCGCTTTTTAACGAAACCGCCCTTAGCATCAGAGATACCAGAGCATGTTTGTTTAAATCCCATGGCGATAGGCCTCGGTAGACAAATCTGGACCACCATATTGGAAGCTTTGCTGACAGCTATATAGATTTCACCATGACGACAGTGTTTTAAGAATTCCCTGGCCTGGTAGTATTTGGTCACCCGGTAATTATCTCGCTGAAGATACCCAATGACATACGTTTTGCCAAATGTGTAAACATCTCTGTTCACAATTTGTGGCGTATTTGTCAAAGGAAAGACGATTCCATTTGTAAGCACAAACTGAACTCGACCAGTTTCGTTTGATAATTTTATGTCATAAATGGTGGCAGTGATGAAATTTCGAAAGCAATAAACTACGACTTTCCCCTCATATCCTATCCTTATGTAATACTTTACTCCTTCAGAAGTGCATTTATTTTTGCTGGGTATGATTACGTTCCCTTCAAATGCCCCCCTCTTGACGTCATAAAGCAGATAGGTGCCTTTTGAACGGATACGAAAATAAAACACTAAGTAACCCATGTAGATACATCGTCTGACAAGCCCTCTGACGTGTTTGTAGAATGCCATGGCTGCAGTTATGAGTCCACGTCACTTATTGTAGACCTACGCCCTCCAACACATTTAAGTTTCCCGCGGCTTCCGCACACCGGAAGTGGCGAGGCATGTAGAGACGTAGACGGAGAGCGCGGTGGCCATGAAGCCACGAGGGTTCGTGTACTTGAAAATCTTGTGAAATAAATCAGGCAACATCGAAATTCGGACTTGAGACTTTGATCTACGAGACCCCATCCCCTAGTGCCCCGGTACACAAATAGGGGGCCTACGCTACACAATATGTGAGGTGGACGTTTTTGCCTGTCGCTGGAGAAGACGGGGTCATTTTGCAGCCGACTGTTCCTATGAGAATAGTATTCTACAAGCCACAAGAAATCATTGCCCAGCATCTTGCACGGGTCAATGACGCAGCAGTGATTTAAGACGGTCACGGTCACTCTGACTCTTGCCACTGACAAATTTTGGTCGAGATTTGATCAGAAACTAGTAAGTACGTTTATGTGGGATGAAGTCGTGATACAGACAGCCCTACAAAAACCTTGGCCTAGGCAGGTTTTTTTGGCAGCATTCGGTCATCCCGATTCAAAACGGGATCACGCTGAGGAATCAGTTCTGCGCGAAGTAGCCTGGTCCCCTGGCCACCGTCGAGATGGCGCTGCGTAGACGGGGACGGAGGCCAGGCAGTAGCCGTTAAGCATGGTTGAGAAGACGAATGGTAAGCCCAATAGGAGCAGTCAGCCGCGCATATTGCCAACAAATGGCAGCAAAGTTCTAGCGGACCAATGTACAGGAAAATCTACGTGATAGCTGCTCGATAGATAATGACTGGGTCGCTATATGCATTGAATTAGGCCGTAGTGACACCTATCGGTCAACTCGCTGCCAGCTCCTATTGGCAGAGTTCACAAATCTAGTGGTGTGGCATCACGGCCGTTTGAACGTAGTGCTTCGTGTACATCTCTTTCTCGCGTAGTGCGACGACCATATATGGCATACGTTGTGGTTAGCTTGCGGTTTGAGGTCGAAAAACGCGAGCACAAAATTAGAAGTACACAAACAAGTATTCTCCCCGCAGATTCAACCTTGATTAGGTAAGAACTGACGCTAAAAAGTTACAGAAGCTTTTTTTGATCCGTCAAGAATAAACGGTGATTTTTGACTTTAACCTGTTTTCAATAGAAATTCATTCCTATATTGTATTTCATTGTGTAGGCCTACTCGAAACGGGTGCCGATAATTAGAAATATTGGCAAACTGATTCTTCATGAAGCAATCGACTTTAGCTTAGTGAGAGATCCCTGTACACCACTACAGAACGATTTTTTAAGATAGTCTTCTACTGTGCCAAAAATGGCATGAAACTTTGATACGGCCTATTGTAAGTTCATGCTAAATATAGGTATAAAGAGGAAGGGCCTGGCGCCTTATTTCCAGTTGTTACCGCTTGGTGTCAGCAGCGCATGGGACCTCACAGCTCATTAAAATTGAGAATAAAATCCTCTTCAAACGGCCGTGGCATGTTTCCTGTGCTCTATGTGGACTACCTATCCCGGTAGACCTGGTTTGTTATATTCGTGGCAGACAAAAATTTGAGATTGATATGGCGGCAATTTCACTCTGATCCAGATATTTATCGGAGAATGAAACCGATTAGCTCGTCTGAAAGCTTGGGTCAACAAACCTGGGGGTAGGAAACACACACACACACACACACACACACGCACACAAGCACGCACGCAATATGGTTCCCGATCTGATGGATCAGGAACCACAACTGACCTAGGCCAACCGCACAGGAAGTCTGATAGTGCTACCGGCGCCTATCGGCAGTTAGATCACCGAAAGCACTATCGGACTTTCTGTGCGGTCGGCCCTGGAGTCTACACAAACCCACCGACTTCACAAGAGGTCAATTGACATACGCTGTAGAATAAAGCTCTGACATGTCTGAAGTGAATTACCTTCTTCTGAAACATCTTAGCTCTCGGATACCTCACAGCTTCGTGCTTCTCCATGCATGTCCCCCGCCGATCACTCATCTGACAGGCAAGACTGCCATGTTTCGGAATCATTACGAAGGACGTACATTTCATGGCCGTGAGACAGACGACAGAACATGAAATGAGTGACTTTTCTACTCCACGATCCAAAGAAGGTGGCCGTAAACTCCAACCTGTCACGACAATTTGGTAAATCGCGTTATTTCCCGTTGCTTTCATTTTGAAAGCCGAAAAGTAGTTGTGGTTGCTCGTTGGCCTACCGGTACTACGTGCATAGACTCTAAGTTAGACACCCAGGGTTTGATACTGGGTGGTACATCGAAGCCCCTTGGGCGGTATTCGTGAAAACTGGCGGCCATCAGTGCTGCCACAGCGAAGCGACGTAAGGAAAAAGATGGAATCTAGCGCTTATGCTATAGTCACATTCCCTCCGATTCTGCCAAGGATGTGTTTCCGATGCTCGAACGGGCTAAAAAAGGGAAAGTGACGAGTTGACGGCCGGTGGCCCGAGGGCATCTACGGCTGTCCTGAGGTCGGTAGCGCGCCGCTTAGGTAATCGGAAGAAAATAACTCGGGAGTTATTTTCTTGCGGCGAGTAGCGGCTCAAACCCAGCTCGTTAGGCATGTTAGGTGATCCTTCATAANATAGCCCCCCCCCCCACACACACACACACCAGGCACCGAGTAGATCGGACGATTTTTGGCCGTCACCGGGTGGCCCAGGAGATATCCTCCGGACACTGGTCGAAATCCGCCAGGTATCCCGCCAGCCACCCACGGGTGCGCGACCGAGTCCCCTCGGATGTCAGGCCGATCTACAAAATCACCCGATTGCCGGACGGACAGCGGGCCGATACCGGCAGGGACATCGGTGGGGAATGGACTGTATCGGCCAACCATTTTCAACTCGTCGGAACAAAATCCGACAGACATCGGCCGATAACTGGCCAGTGTCCCATGGGGGTGCCCGTCGAAAAACCATCTTATTCAAGGATACATGTATGTGAAAGATATGTAGGAACGTCCGACCCAGGCCGCAGCGTCGCAAAAAAACACCGATGTCAAGATATCCTCCGGCGGCTGCTTCATTTGTGACTGAGGCATTACAGTGGAGCTATCAATCGGATGAGCGTAAATTATTTGCCGACGAGAGAATCGTAAGAGAATAGCCTAATCTTAACATTCACAATGGAATGCTGATGTTTCTGGCTGCTTGTGTTTACAAATATGAGAAACGACACACAGAAGCCGAGATGAAAATGCAAGCCAATGAGAGTTTCGTTTTGGAAAACCGACTCTGGTCGCAGACGGTGTAGTGATGGAATGCCGTAAGTCTGTTTATTCCTGGCAGTGATAAGAATATTGATCGATCGATCGTCGATCAACGTTTTGTCTTACTCAAAAAAACACTGCGTCTTATGAATTGTCAGCTTCCCATAAATACGTATGTTCATGTGACCAAATCCCCCTTCCCTACGGTGGCCCATAAGGGACATTTATTTTTCATTTTACATTTTTATTTTTTTTCGTATTTTTCTCCGCGGAATTAGACTTTGCTCCGCGGAAATAAACTTTTCTCAGCGGAAATAACTTTATTCCGTAGAATAAACTTTTTTTCCACGTGGAAAAACTCTGGCTTTGATCAGCGATTTCCACAAAGTTTAATTCCGCGGAGAAAAGTTTAATTCCGCGGGGAAAAGTTTATTTCCGCGGAGAAAATTCTAATTCCGCGGAATAAAATTATTTCCACGGAGAAAAGTTTATCTCCGCGTAGGAAAGTATAATTCCGCGGAGAAAAGTCTAATTCCGCGGAGAAAAGTTTAATTCCGCGGAGAAAAGTTTAATTCCGCGGAGAAAGTTTTCTCCACGTGGCGAAAACTTTTCTCCGCGGAATAAAGTTATATCCGCGGAATAAACTTTATTTCAGCGGAGAAAAGTTTATTTCCGCGGAGAAAAGGTTATTTCCGCGGAGAAAAGTTTATTCCACGGAGAAAAGTACGAAAAAAATAAAAATATAAAATGAAAAATAAATGTCCCTTATGGGCCACCGTACTTCCCTAACTCTATGTCGTTTGTGTTTGTATATACTCTCTATCCGGAAATTTAAGACCAGACAATGGGGAATCTAGGCCCGCCCAAATGGCATTCACCCTAGTAAAAACCTATTGTACAATTCGGTCAATCAACCCCAAGCTCTATTCGACGGCGCTGAAGTGAATGGTTGATGAACATGAATTGACTGGCTGGGGCGGAGCACTCTGGTCTTAAATTTCCGGTTAGAGAGTATTCTTATTTACCGGTAGATATACACCAAAACAACAGTTGCGTTTGTTGCCTGTGGGATATGGTTAGGACACCTTGTCTGTGTCACATAGTCCTGAAGCCTTGTCTGTTTCACACAGTTCTGAAACCTGTCTGTGTCACACAATACCAGGTACTGACACCTTGTCTGTGTCACTAATTTCTGAAATCTTGTTTGTGTCACATAGTTCTGAAACCTTGTTTGTGTAACATAGTTCTGAAACTAGGTTCTGAAACTATGTCACTGGCACATTGGTCTGAAATCTAATCTGTGTCACATCGAGTGCTGAAATTGTGCCAGTGCCTGTGCCGAAACTGTTTGCAGCACATATAGTGCGGTATGGTATGTTCTCCCGTAGGATTTTTTTTGCTCAAGTTGATTTTTTTACTGTTTTGGCTTCAGTGAGGTTCCAACTGCCCAAAAATGATGGGGTTCAAATTTTCTGACCCTTCCCTCACTTTCTGGGGGAAACCAATGGATGCAACGACTGAGCTTTGTACAGGAGAATGGGAGTCGATGTACAGCTAACTTTCGAACAGTTGGATTTAAGGGCTAGGTTCACCGACCAAATTTTCTGAGTCCAGTTTTTAAAAATGTCAAATATCTTTGAAATGACTTAGTCATTTTAACTTGCAGCTACACTAAATGTATCAGAGAGACAGAGTGATAACAAAAATGTGAAGTTTGTCACTTGCTGATGAGCCAATTAGCTAAAACAAAGGCTGACCTTTCGGTACATAATTCAGCTTTGAGACAAAGATCAAAGAAATTATTTTCTGTGTACTTGTAACTTAAGGTTTGTATCTACACGGCAATGAAGCCAGAATTTCAAAATTTGATGCGGAAACTGACTAAAATGGTGTTTTTGCTCGATACTATTTTCAGCTCAAATGTCGGTCCTAAGACAGGGGCTTCTAGACTAAACCCTCTGAACTCAATGCACTGCATACTGGTAGGCCCACTCCTATAACCCACAAATGATCACTTCAGTGTACTTAGTTATGTATACAAGTTTGGACTGAAAATGTACATATAACTAGTTTATTAATTTGGAAAAATCCCAGGTTTAGATATTCAGTCAGTATGTCGTAGATATGTGATGTTGTTGTACAGCATCATGACAGCATGAAACGCCTAATTATGTACACACACTGATCATAAGTATTGCAACATAGGGTTTTTTTTTAATTTCTCGGTAGGCAGTCGTCAATTTTTGATTCCCAAATATGGATGTGATACTTTGAGTTGTTATACACCTGTTGGTTCGAAAGGTTTTGGGAAAAAGGATATTTATCATGAAAATATCAGAATATCAAAATATCACCCCAATTTGCTACCTTGAAAAGTTTGAAGTGCATTGACTACCAGCTTTTTACAAAATGAAGACAACTAAAATTCATTCACAATTTTGAAAAAATTGCCCGGAAAATGCGCATCATTTCCTTGTTATTTATACAAAATTGACAAATTTTGTGAAAAATCGGGTATTTTTTGATAAAAGTTCAATTTTCTTGATAACAGTGGCCTTTCATATGAAACTTGCATGGCTGTGAGACACATGGGATGACAGCTATGGCAGTGGAATCTCATCTAAAATCTCACTTTTTCAGTTTTTGAAAATTTTCGGTAATATCAAATATCTGTTTACAGTTGATATTTTTCAAAAATCTTTTCTTGTAAATCTTTGTTCATCATCAGGCTTCATTATCCTGAAAAGGAAGCGTGATCCAGTATCGCATGATGATTTTGCCATTTTCATGGTTTTTTTTTGTTTCTTTTTCATGGCTTGACATTTTCATCAGCAGTGATATTTTTCAATCCTTATTGCCAACAGCATGTTTTGCCATAGAGCCTCCTATATGTATTTAAGAATATATATCCTATATATCCTCCTATATATTTTTTTAAATATTTATATATAAGAAAAAACCGATGTTGCAATACTTATGGTCAGTGTGTGTAAATGCATTTTGAAATCCCGGCGGGGGTACGCTATAATTTTAATGTGAATGTATACGATCGATATCGTCTTGTACGAAAAGTTGTAAATGTTTTAAAACTGTCGGGAAGATCCTCCCTTTAACTTCTTTAATGGGGCAGCGTAGCATCAGGCTCGGCACAGTCGGGTCGAATCCTCCATCTAGCTGTTAAGTTTGATGGCACCAATCATATCAGTCACACGGCGGTCTGTCTCCGATGCGCTACCACAAATGCACAGATGACAAATTGCGTATATCGTGTACACGCGTTCACAATCCACATGCAAAGAGCTGTAGGGTTACCGAATAACGGAGCTCGGTAATTAGCGGATCGCCGCAATTTAGTGGATGTCTAACGGAACCTTTCGTGAATACGGCGCAGCGCAATTCTAACACATCCGTTAGGTCACCCGTAAAGGCTTCTGCGGATCCGGTATTAGCGGATGCTTTGTGAATAAGGTCCCTGGTTACTAAGGGTTTGATTGACATACGCCCATCGAGCTCCAGATGACTTAAACGTTAATACTTTTAAAACTGTATGTTCATGGCACATACTTTTGAAATCTGAGCCATGCTATCATTTATTCAAGGCCATAGCTGGGTTGAATTGGATGTTGATTTTGGGATGGAAACCTCATACATTTTTCATGCAGTTGTTTCTGATGGCCTATCAAATATTGACTCACCAGAATTGGTGATTGATTGAAATAGTTTATTTGAGCAAAGAAATAGTACAACTAAAAGGTGTGAGCGGAATATCAAGTAGATGGTCGGTGAGACCCATGCCAAGGATAAGACAAGATGAGTTCTGGAATGATGCATTGATTGTAGCAAAAATATATACAACTCGAAAACCGCAAATTTGGCTACTTTCTTTCAATAAATAACGCTATCAGCCCGGCAGTTTCTCGTGGTTTCTATGTCTTAATAGAAGATTGAAGTCTTTTCCTACCACATGAGACTTGTCAGACGAGTAAAGCATGGCGCACACGAGCGACAAAATCAAGGCGACTGCCGACGAGACCATCGCTGGCAACGTCGTAGGAGACGAACGCTAGCGACGTCGCTCGCCGACCACACTGGCGACCATTTTTGTGAAGAATCCGCAAACGACAGACGACCTCCCGGAGCGACTTAGGCCACAGACCATCGTCAGGTCGCATCGCATTAGAAAGGAGAAATGGGGCTTGAAGTGGTCACTTTTCGGGCGCTATATCGCAATTAATACTTGGAATTGAAAGCTACAAGTGTCATTGTTTAGCAAAAGACCTCATCTTTCCATACCGGTAGAGAAATTAGTAATCGGTTGAACGGTTCGGCCCTAACATGCTGTTGAACATGTGGAAAAATTGGTGATTTTCTAGTTTGTTGTATATTTTTGGTGTTATATACTTTTGGTTCTGGAATGATGCATTGATTGTAGACATGTGCTATGAATGATGGCCAGTCCGTTCTTTTTGTGCAGTCTAAGTTCTAACGTGTTTTGCGCCTGGTTTATATACCAGTAGCGTAGTCAGTGTGGTGTCTGTTCCCTTACTAAGTGTTACCAAAATATAATACATGTACCTCCCCTGATATATCAGCTGAAGTTCTCATCTCTTCTGATCAGTGGGGTTGTTCCCCCAAAGTATGCATACACAGTGTAATTATTGCATCGAATATTTTTTAATTATGTTGTTTCCTTTGGAGGTGTTTTGTGATTGATTCTGAACAATAAAATTGTTAAAACAATTCCATGTGTTGGATTCAGACGAAAAGAGAAGCAAGATTTTCCTGTTGGTGATTGGAGAATGGTGTCGCCATCTCTCACGTGATTGTGGAACTATGCGCCCGACGGTTGGACACCCATGCACTGCAATCTGTTGTTCGTCGAAAGAATCGCCAGCAAAACTGCCCTCAGTCGTTGCTTGTTACGGGCGAGTGGTGCTCTTCTAACTAGGTCCCGGTGTAACGTTTTTGAATGTTCCCCATCTGTGAGTGTTCCCCAAGTATCGTCAGACGGAAAAGCTGCCATTTGGCAATGAGGGACATACAGAGAAACTATCGATCTATCTGCCAGCGTTTCCCAAACAAGAAGTGAAACACTGACAAACAGAACAACGAACATGAAAGTGACTGGTAGGCCCTAAGGGCCGTATGCACCAAACGAAGATAATCTTGAACTTAGGTTGAGCCACAACTTTTCTATTGTTCAGGTTTGCCAGAGCATGATGTGACAATGGAAAAGTTGTCGCTCAACCTGAGTTCAAGATTATCTTCGCTTGGTGCATACGGCCCTTGCTCCATCGCTAGGCCTATCTCAAAGGGGCTTACCACAAATGAAACCGAGTCACAAAATTATGGTATTGGTACCATGACTTTTATTAGCTCTTACTTCAGAATACAGAAGTACGGTTCTTGATCTCAGATGGTCGTAAGAGATGACAAGTCTTCAATATAGCCGATACACCATCGCTTAACCTGCGTACGAGGACACGCATCGCCACTCAGACTTAATTATCATACATCTGCCGCATTCGATACCACGACAGTCGAGGGTACTGCTGCAACGTTTTAACCGGTCAGACGATCCTCTCTTCACCCTGAAAGCAAAGAGGACCCAGTGAGATAGAATCTGATGCCTCGTCTTCCAGGTGGCCCCCTGTTATTTTATTAAGGCCATGGTGCTATAAATAACGCTATTAAAACCAAATCGTATCTCAAAATTGACTACACTGATTATTACTGAAGTTATAGAATACACAAATACATGTATATGTACACACATATTTTGCTTTTTGTTTCATCAAATTTGAATGAGTAGTTTGGAAGATGTCGAGGAATATGTGTGTGAAAATGCCAGCCAGTGCTATTTTCTGAACAGCAAGGGAAAATGCTAATTTAAGGGTGATGTCATTGCAGGAATAAATGAAATCAAGTCTGAGCCATCCAATGTGCAGAAAAAAAATCATTTTCATTTGCATATTTACTAATAGACAAATTTCTGACTGATTCTTTCGGTCCGCTCTTATCTATTTTTAGCTCAGCTGACCAAAGGTGATGTAAAGCGTGCTCAATCCCGCCCGAGGCAGGTGGAGGTCGGTTCGCTTTTACACGAGAGAATACAGAGTTTTCGCAAATCCCCGAAACGCCAACGCGAACGCTAATCTCATTGTTCGATGCCACGAAGAGAGCACCGAACAAAAGCCTAGACGTTCGCGTAGGCGTTTCGGGGGCTTTGCGAAAACTCTGTACCTACTCCACCTTCCCGAGACTCACGCGGCGAACTGAACTGGCCCGAGAAAAGTGCAGGTCAGTTGTTTCGCTTTTACACGGGAAGAAATAACCGAACCCTCCGCTCAATCCAGTCTCGATCTGGAACGCACCCACACCGTGTAAAAAAGCCTAAAGCCAGGTGCACATGTGCGGCAAAACTCCATGCAGTAGGTGTGGGGTTTTTTAAAACTGACTGACCGGCTGAATGACGAGTTGAAAGCGTTGGATCAGTCGACTTTAAAAACACCCCTACCGCATTGAGTTTTGCCGCACATGTGCGCCTGGCTAAAGGCCTGTATCCACTAGACCGGGTTACCGCTGCGGTTTGCCGCGCCGGGATTTTTTCACAGGGTTTTGGATAATCCTTCGATGGTTTAACTAACAGTACATAGCGTGTTAATTGTCCCAATGCCTGTGGAAATCGCTCGCGCGCCGCAAACCGCACCGGAAACCGTTGTAGACCGGTTTCCGTCGCGGTTGCCGCAACGGTTTCCCGCGCCAGGATCCGCACCAAATGCTTTAATAGATTTCCCATTATGTCTTTCCACTTGAGCGGTCCGGCAAAATTATGTAATATCCGCTGCAGAGCGACGGGAACGGGGGAAATCAGATTGCAAAAAAGGCATTCAGTGCGGCAACCCGCACCGGTTGGTTCTGATGATGTTGTACAATTTCAATAAACTACTGGTTCAAGGATCCTGGGGCCGTATGCATAAAACATCTTAAGTGTAAGATTTCCCTTAAACTATTGTTCCAAAAAAAAGATAAGGAAAATTTTACACTTAAGATGTTTTATGCATACGGCCCCTGTTTCTTTATCTAATATCGCTTCAATGCCATACATGTATGAAGTTGTGCTCTGCATGTTTTCTTCCATTTGAACCTGTATTTGGCCAGAAACATGTCAGACTTTATTATGGTTTCCGATCTCAAGATCGGAAACCATATAGTGTTTGGTCGTGGTGTCTGTCTGTGTGTGTGTCTGTGTGTGTGTCTGTGTGTGTGTAAGTTCTAAAGTGCAAATCTACTCAGAATTTCAGGGGAAAACTAATTAGAAGCCTGCATTAACCATCCCCTATTGTTTAATCAAGGATCCCTGATCCAGTTACGCAATACTTCTCAAGGTCAGAGGTCAAGGTCACAGATAACTAGCTCTAGAGTAGTAAACTTATCATCGGAAACCATAGACATCGCTCCGATGTCCTGCTCTTGTTTTTATAGAGCGACTCATTTGCGGTTAACCGCACAAGTGGAAACGCCTTCCCGTAATTTCCGCCGCTACGGGATCCCTCGCGGTAAACCGCACGGGAATCGCAATGCGGGAAACCGGTCTAGTGGAAACAGGGCTTAAAGGCCTGTATCCACTACAACGGTTTCCGGTGCGGTTTGCGGCGCGGGAGCGGTTTTCACAGGCATTGGGACAATAAACGCGCCATGTATTGTTAAACCATCGAAGGATTATCCAAAACCCTGTGAAAAAATCCCGGCGCGGCAAACCGCAGCGGTAACCCGGACTAGTGGATACAGGCCTTTCGGCCTGTGTCCCGATTCCCGTGAGGTTTACCGCGACGGATTCCGTAGCGGCGGGAATTACGGGAAGGGGTTTCCACTTGTACGATTAACCGCAAATGAGTCGCAATAAAGTCTGGCATGTTTCTCGCCAAATACAGGTTCAAATGGAGAAAAACATGTAGAGCACAGCTTCATATGGCATTGAAGCGATAATACATAAAGAAACAGAATCCTTGAACCAGTAGTTTATTGAAATTGTATAATTTCCTCAGAACCAACCGGTGCGGGTTCCCGCACTGAATGCCTTTTTTGCAATCTGATTTTCCCCGTTCCCGTCGCCCCGCAGCGAAGATTAGCCTACATCATTTTTGCCGGACCGCTCAAGTGGAAAGACGTAATGGGAAATCTATTAAAGCATTTGATGCGGATCCCGGCGCGGGAAACCGGTGCGGCAACCGCGACGGAAACCGGCCTAGTGGATACAGGCCTTTAAAGGCCTGTATCCACTAGTCCGGGTTACCGCTGCGGTTTGCCGGGCCGGGATTTTTTCACAGGGTTTTGGATAATCCTTCGATGGTTTAACAATACATAGCGTGTTAATTATCCCAATGCCTGTGAAAATCGCTCCCGCACCGCAAACCGTTGTAGTGGATACAGGCCTTTAGGCCATAAGTGAGGGTGTCATTGACATGAATATTGTTGTTTGGGTTCCGTTAAGCAAATTCAAGTTAAAAAAATACTATCGCTCCCGCCCGTGCCTAAAATTCAGCGCCGTGCCTCTCAAATTTTCCGTCCAAAAGGTATAACATGGACATGAGGTTTTTTACTCTGTGTAACTGTGCCCCCCCCCCCCGATCTTCCTTGGCCCTTTGCTTGCACCTGGATAAGTTATAACTTCCTCCAAGGTTATAACAAACAAATGGCATATTTGCTTGCCCAATAGCCAAACGTGCTGAATAATATGGCAAGCACATATCCTGATTAATATTCATTACGGGGCGTGACATTCTTGCCAAATAGGGACATTTTACAGCATTAGATGGCAAGCATGCTTGCTAAATAATGACGAAAAAGGGAACTGCTTGGCAAGCATGCTTGCCAAATAAACCCGGCCTAAAGGTAAAGGCCTGTATCCACTAGACCGGGTTACCGCTGCGGTTTGCCGCGCCGGGATTTTTTCACAGGGTTTTGGATAATCCTTCGATGGTTTAACAATACATGGCGTGTTAATTATCCCAATGCCTGTGAAAACCGCCCCCCCCCGCACCCTGAAATCGCAAAACGCAATGCGGGAAACCGGTCTAGTGGATACAGGCCTTTAAACAGATAGATGCGGTTCGTGCTACGGTGCGGCAACGGTAGGGGTGTTTTTAAAGTTGACTGATCAAATGCTGCTCGATTCATCATTCAGCCGGGTCAGTCGACTTTAAAAACACCCCTTCCCCTTCTTCTCATTGCTCAGTGATTTGCATTATCCATTCTGGTTTTTTCCTACACATCTGGAAGTTGACATCCTTTTATTTTCTTTTACTTTGTGTTGACCTTCGTGCATCTTTTCGCTTTGTGCTTGTTATGTATTACACATGTCATATTTATTAAACCCTTTTCTTTCAGCTAAATCAGTTTCTCCTTAATTACATCCACTCCCTTTATTAGGTCCAGCGACCATCCGTGGGGCTTGGACACTTTTCTTTCCTTAATTACATCCACTCTCTTAATTAGGTCCAGCAACCATTTGTGGTGCTTGGACACTATTCTTTCCTTAATTGCTCACTCATCCTGTCTACACAGGTGTTAGTTCTACATTCGGGTTTCAGTTCAGTCCTTTATAGAGTTTCAGATTGTAAAGTTCCACTTGAAAAAGACCCCGGTTGGGGTCGAAAATTCGTGAATTCTGGAGATTGACTTTGCTTATTATCATTTTGTGTGTCAATTTTGTGCTTTTCTGTATCGTAGATCCTATTCTGTTATAGTGCCGCACACGTAGAGTGTCACAGCTCCAGTAGTCAAGGTCTAAAGGGTGGTTTACTCTAGGTTGCACCAAGTTGCAAGTTGCAAGTTGCTGCAACCTTCAACTTGTTGCAAACGAACTGGGACGGTTTACACATAGAAAAATCGATGCAACATCCAGCGTGATTGAGTTGCAACAAGTTGCATGCCCGTTCATGCAACTTTTATGAAACTTTTTGGTCTCATCAGGTTTATGCAACAAGTTGCATGAAGTTGCATATGAAAAGTTGCATGTGTAAACGGGCCTTAAAGCGATGTACGCGGGCTCTGCAGTAACTGCACATCGATAGTTCCTCTATTTCCCGCACGGTGGCAGCACTACATTTTATGAATGAAATTCCAAGCGAGCCACCTCATTATAATACTACGGAATTTACTATGACCAATCACTAGCGAGGATAGTGACCATGGTGACATGATTGACAGTGTCACTCAGTGAGTGATGCCGACGGAGACGACTCGGAGTGATCCGCAAAACATGCAAAGGATGGTGTTGGCCGGGGTTCAACGACGTTCAGGAGGTACACTGCTAAGTCCTCATTAGTGCTACAACAACTTTCTGTCTTCACACGCCGCCATCTGACTAAACTTGCAGCAGTGAGGCGAATTCTCTGGTCAGTCTTCCTCACACTTCGGATTTTTCCGCGCCATGTTTGTTGTCAGTCTGTCGATCTCGTTCTCGGAAATACCCCGTGAGATTTTGAAATTATTCCGGCAGTAAACACTAATGTCGCCCAAATTCATTGAAATAATATTAATAAAAGATTTTTCATGAACGTTTTATTGTATAAAACGTC
>NMRB01001342.1:10438-59986 GCA_002633025.1 Notospermus geniculatus
GAAATGACGCATTTACACCTTTTTGCGAATTTCGGCGCCATACATACTTTTTGTTGAATTTCTCATCAGATAGCAAATACAAATATGTAAAAACAAATAAGAACATGCTAATCTGATTCAGAGGGCCCATGTTTCTATCTGTTGGCAATACATTTATAGGGTCTCAAGCCAACCGTTTAAAAGTTAGCTGTACATCACTTTCCAAGTCTCTGTACAATGCTCTGATTTTGGCCCAATGATAAAGCCAGTAGGCAAAATTCATACGGGTGTATCTTCTAAACGCACCATTTGCGGAACTTAAGAATTGGGTTTTTGTGGTCAGAGGGGTGGAACCTAACCCACAAACCCCAAAAAGTTTTTGTACTCGAGATGCTGATTAAACCTCTCTGGGCTCCCTGACTAGAAGGAGTGTGGAACCAAACTAGGGACTGACTAGACTGGTCTCCTGCCCTGAACTCTCCGCTAATACGAGATGAACATTACAAGGATAAAGAATCAGGCTACACAGGCTACACAAATGTGATGAATGCCCATTTTGCCATGTTTGTGAGTGTTTTTTCATTTTTTTGTTTGTTGATGTTGTTCAGGCTCTATCATGCATCGTATCTATTGCATAAATGAAACATGCATTCATTTTCAATCACCGATAGGCCTAGGCCTAATCAAATACTGACAACAAGCGATATGCCTTGGCATGATAGCCTAGGCCTAGGCAGGCTAGGCCTAGGCCTACCTATTAGCAGATTAGGCCTAGGCCTAGGCCTAGTGTTTTAGGCCTAGGCTAGGCCCTACCTAGGCCTGCCTAGCCATGCTAGCCAGCCCTATAGGCTATAGGCCTACCTAGGCCCTAGGCCCCCTATACCACCTAGCATGCCTAGGGCAGGCCTAGGCCTAGGGCTAGGCTAGGCCTATATTAGGCCTACCGGTAGGCATGCTAGGTAGGGCCTACCCTTTTTCAGCGCCAGCAAGCGTTAAAAGTTGGCATCAACAAGGTTTTATAGGCTAGCCTAGGCCTATGTTCAGGAAGGCTTTTTGGACACTGAAATAGGCCTAGACTAAAAGCTTTAACGATCATCCAGCAGTAAAAAAAATAATGATTTAGAAAAGAAATTTAAACCATTTCTTCAAAATATTTCCGAGCATTACAGTGGCGCCATATGGGACTATGGCGACAAATGTGGGAACTACAACTAGGTTTCGTCGGTAATTAAATTTTACCCGAAAAAGCCAAAATAATCCTCAGTTTCATTAATTTTCTTTAAAACAGTGCAGGTTTACACCATTGCAACAATATTTTGAGACATAGGGTGCCCTGACGACGTTATAAAACCTTGCTGATGCCAACTTCAATGTTGCTGACGCTTGTTGACGCTAACATTTGCTGCTAACGCTATTTAGTAGGACCGCAAAACCACGTATAGGCTAGTGTAAAACGTTGTTCCAGAAACAATATTCATATAAAAGCGCCTGGCAGTCCGAACTCATTTTGGTACAGACATAAAAAATCAAAGAGGCGATACTGTAGAAATTAATGATTTTCATGTCAAATTTTCATTGATTTCAAGCCCGCACATGGTCCTCCAGTAGCATGACGTGACGACGTTTGCAACACTGCGCACCATGTGACTGCCATTCCACGACGTCATTCATGCCGTTTTGTCAAATGCACATGTTGGGCCTCAAATAACAAGTATTGACAACATTTTGTTCCAGTAAACCATGCAAATGTCTGATTTTTTCCATTTGGCCCAATTGACTGGATCAATCTATAGGCTAAGCTAGGCCTAGGCAGGCCTACCAGTGGTACCCGAGGCCTACTTAGGCCCTGATTTAATGTAGTCTGGTTTCTTCTATTTACAGATTCTCAACTCAAACTGCTGACTAAAAAGCTAGCTATGGCATTGCCTAATATGCCAACAAATTACACAACAAGAAAGAATATTTATGAAGCTGTAATCGTCCGCCGAAGGACCCACGACGATATGTTTCGTGAAAATTGGTCAAAAACGGCTGATTATTTTCATAAGCAAGACATAAAAGCATCAAAAGAAAATTTCTGGACATCCAGTAAATCGTTCAATGACAGGTAGGCCAGAGACACATCTCAGAATAAGTACCAGCTTGGCCTGTTTTCTCAACTCCTGTTGCTTAATCAGTCACAAGTAAACTGGCCAGTTCTGGAACTTGACCTGAGTGAGAGATGCAGATGTGAATTTATACTGTGCAGTAGCACGACTTGGCAGTCTTGGTTTATTCAGAGTTTACTTCTGAACATTTTTTCTCCATCCTAAATGTTTCATTAGCAAATGTTAAGAAGCTTAACTACATGTAGTTTTGTCAAGTTGTGGTGATGCTCAGTGATGAAACCTTCACCTTTCAGCATGGATGCGTTTGGGCGACAACAAGAACTTGAACTCAAGGCACTGCGGTTACAAAGGCGGCGTAAGAGGTTAGCCGACATGCTTGAAAAGGAAAGGGATCAGTATGAGGCAGAGTTGCGGGGCATTTCAAAAAATAATTATCTTCAAATGAAGGAAATGAAATCCAAAACCGAGGACCTCAGGAGTGCTCGAGAGGAGAAACGAAAAGTTCTTGCTGACGAGCTCTTATACGAACACTTTAGGCAAAATAATCCTGATCTCAGAAAGGTGGGTAAAGTCTGGCAACATCTATCTTTGACCTAGTGGAATGCGGAAGCTAGGAAATTGATCGTTGGATTTTCCACGGACCTTTAATCACACGTGGCTATTGAATGACCGGTGGACAACGCGAACAATCGGGGAACGACCACAAGTGATCGACAGGCATGATTATAAACCGCAAAGCTCTGTCACATTACATGACTTCCGCATTCCATTAGGTCGAAGATAGATGTTGCCAGACTTTATACATGTACAACTGGACCGACAACATTTTCAGAATTAATTCTTCAAGAATTTATGAGATCTTAATTTGTTTATTGAATATTAAAGATGAATTTTATGAACCGATTTGGTTTATCTACCATCAATCCACACTTCCTGTGCAATTCCTGTATGAGGGTGATGGTTCTGTCTTAATCCTTTGGATTGTTACAATGTTACCACTGTAACATTCTGAACATAATGTGACACAAAAATCCACAAACTTGCTTTGTCTTTACATTTCTCAATGCTAGACTTTCTATGATGATTGTACTTAGACTGACAATAAAGAAAAAAAAAATTATGTTATTTCCAGCTTGAATCAGAAATGCACAAGGAACATGTTATCAATAAATGGGCTGATCAGAAAGAAGAAAAGGAAGAAGTAAGTTTTGATTTGTTTTCAGACATCACGTCTCCAGTAATTTTATACTGAAACACTGTACATCACCCTAATATTTTTGTAGGAAAACAGAGCATCACCTGATCTCATGCAACTAAAATTACTAATGATACCGGTATGTATGTCTTGCGCTAAAGATTATTCTTGCTCTTCCAGGCCTTTGCCAGTGCCAGAGATGCTGAGAGGAGATTTTTGAATGAATATGAGAAGAATCGAGTGGAAGCTTTGGAAAGAATGAAGAAGACAGAGGAGGAGAAATTGGCTGAGAGGAAAGCTTTGCAGGCAGTTCTGAAGGATCAGGTGGCAGAGCTGAAACAAAGAGAAAAGGAGGTAGGCTGTTTCATGTATTTCAACCTTTTGTACCAGGAACTAATTGAGGAAGTTGCATACGATGAAAGTAAAGTTGAGTGTTTGGCTAATTCTACTGCAGTACTCTTTTGGCACTCATTTGTTTCCACTTGTAGTCATATGCCTTGAAGAAGGAAGAGGATGATCTTCTGAATGAGCAATTGGAATTAGATCGTATTGAAGAGGAAAGGAAGAAAGTGGAAGAGACCAGAAGGAAACAAGAATTTGGGTAAGAAAATTTGTATCGAGTTCTTCGCTGCTGTCATCTGTTGGAAGATGAAGCTGTGCACCAAGGCCTCCTTTCTGGGGGATCGTTGGGCTGTATAGGCTTACAGATAGAAATGATAGGGATCAAGGTGATACAGATTTTAAGGCTGAACTTGTGTTTCTCTTCTCATTATAGAAAGGTGCTGTTGAGGCAACACACTGCCCAGCTAAGGAGGAAGTCGAAGAGAATACAGGAAGAACTGGTGAGTGTGGCAACCCAGTGAACTCCAAATACGAGATGTCTCCAATAGTGAGATTCACTCAATTTACATATACATATAGTCCACGAAGAGATATTCCTTAAAATGCTTTTATACATTTCAACTTCAAGCTGATTGTTTCTAATTCACAACCCTTTAGAAAGAGGATTTGAAATTGCTTGAGCTGCTGGCCAAGAAGGAGGAGGAGCAGAAGATCGTCCAAACTGCCAGGAGAGAGAAGGCACAAGCTGATGCTAAATGGATGAAACAGGTTGTAGAGGATCAACTCAGATTGGAGAAGGCCAGAGAGGCAGAGCTTGACATGCTGTTCCAGTAAGTTTGAGCATTCATTGAGAAAATCATCGCCTGAAGCAAAAGATAGAAATGCATTCTGACGTCACTGTGTTTATGCCAGTTTTTCTGGGTACACTTACTTGCCATCCAACGTGACAGGAGTCTTTAGACAATGTTTTTGTGGCTTCCAGGGAAGAGGCAGCAAGATTATGGGAGAAACGAGAGGCAGAGTGGGACAAAGAAAGAAAAGCAAGGGAAAGACTCATGCAAGAGGTGGGTTGGTTAGTGGCAGGGGCAAGAATCGGCCTTCCAAAGTGAACATGCATGGATATGAATATTTCGTTCAACACGCTTTCTGACAAGTTACAATCACGGTGTACTAGCCAGAACATATAACATATTCTTGATACAAGAAACAAGCTGTGTACCTCTGCACCCAACATGATCATGGGTTATATTGCTGAAGATTAAACTCCTGTTTGATTCTCTCACAGGTGTTTGACGGTCGCCAGGAACAGATTGACCTGCGAATGGACCAAGTCAGGAAGGAACAGGAGGAGTCTTTAGAGAGACGCGAGGAACTACTCAAAGAGATCGAAGATGCTAATCAACTCACACAACGAGAGAAAGAGAAGAACGAGGATGAAAAGGTTGAAAGGAAGAAGGAGTTAGAAGCACAGGTGAATAACAAGCATGTATAACATTGTATGCCCAAGTAGGTCAGGGCTGGGTTGTTCCAAACAACGTTAGTGCTATTTTGATGCTATCCCTAATGGTGTGACACATTAGTGACAAATACATGTACTGTGTTGAACAACCAGGCCCAGATATACATGTATTGCCAATACAATTGTCGATGAATATTCTGTGTGTTTCATTCCTACAGTAGAATTTGTTGATAAATATTTCCAGATAACTGCACGGCGAGTTCAAGCTTTGAATGCACAAGAACGATTAGCCAAGGAGTTAGAGGATGAGAAAATGGCTGAAGAAGAGTATGAAGAGATGTTGAGAAGGGAGGCTGAGAGGATGAAGATTGACAGATTCCAACCAAAAGTAAGTCCTGGATCGTCTTGTAGTAACTCCATCTAAACTGTACCCCAGTTACATGGGACAACTGAACTGCTGGCCATGTAGAATTTCCTTTATGGCTGAATGGTTAGTGCGGCATCTGACTTAACAATCTGAACTGCTCCTGCTGGATGGATTACACACAAAAATGATACACCATCCAAAATTCAGTGGAATGACACATATTCACATGCACTTTAGGCTGCAATCACATAGAGCTATACGCTTCACGGACACGCCGGTTAACAATGGCTTCACAAAGGGCTCACGACCGTGAAGCCATTGTTAACCGGCGTGTCCATGTAGTGTGTAACTCTATGTGATTGCAGCCTTAGGGTACATGTACATGTAGTAGTACCAGTGTCAAGTAAATTTGATCAATATTTTCAGGACCATAGTAGAAAACCGCCAAAGAGTGCATGGATGTGAGCAAGATGTAAAAAGACAGCCAGACCATGACTGGAACTGAGAATTGTGTCTTATTTCATCAGAAAGATCCGTCCAGGACACTCCAGTTTATTTTGAATTTGTTTTACCAATGGAGTAGGCAAGCAGGGGCCAATTCCTTCACTGCAGTAAATTCAAAGGACATACTCTGAGCCTCGTGTGTGCAGATCACTTCAGCTCTCTATCAATACTGTAGATGTGTAGTGCTTTTTATCACCTTTAATATTGCAATTATGTAATGCATTCTTGATAACAGTACTGGTTGGTATTGTTGGATCACTGCCTGGCTTATATCTGTAAATAGGAGGCTGTGTTCTCCAGTTCCTTATTACAAGTAACTGGTGTATTTTAGTTGACATGTTAGAAGAGTTCACTCTTTTGATGACAACCATGTATCCTCCACTGCTGAGTAATATGACTAGCACTGCACCTGTCCAACATGACAACATTGTTTCCTCTTCTTCAAAACTTTTACAAGGCTTTTAAAGATCTTAGTTCACCCAGGTCTACAAGGAGTCCTCTTAAGTGTACAATACATGCAGTAGCTATCAAAAGGTTCTGCTTAACTCTGCAGACTGACAGACATAGTGAGATAAAACCTTCCACATCCAAGTCGCTGTGGTAACTGTCCATGTACATGCAGTGCATGTGCATAACTGGATTAAGGTATGTAAATATGTAAAGAAGGCTGATTATTATAATTTCCTTCCTGGCAGCTGGCCTGCATATGGTATGAAATTTTTCTGTCCTTGATTGTGTTGTCCGAGTCAATTTCACTTCAAATGTACCTGACAGGAGAACTGACAAAAAGCATCAAGCAAAATGAGTTGATTGAAGTGATTACAATACATCTCTCTCTCTTCCTCTTAGTTCTGGCCTATGAAGTGTGCATGTAGGTTTTACAATACGTATTTCGTTCTGCCTTTTCACACATGATACACCATACTCATTATGAGGATTCCATCCACGATTTTGACACAATAAACAAATGTATTTTTTAAGTATTTCTGCATCATTTGAAAGGAACAATAAAATCACGTATGAAGGAATGAAGACTTCCTCAGTTCATTGTCCTGGGTATAATAATTACATTGCCAGTATGCAGAAGGATTGCACTAGGCTGCATTAATGCCTGAAGTCGACCAGAATTATCTGCATATTTTCTGATGAGGAATGAACCCTATGAGATGACCGTTTTGTGGATGGTGTTTGTCCACAGGGTTCATACGCATCCTTGAAAACCTTGATTATCATTGAATTTTGCCATTTGCCTCCAAGGGCCTTGAAAAGTGCTTGAATTCTGCACAACTTTTGTCAGAGTTATTGAAAGTCCTTGATTTCTTGTGTTCTTCCTTTATTCTCTCGAGTCTGGCCTGCGTGATTACCAGTACAGTGGAACCTCTCTATTAAGGACACCTTCGGGACTGACAAATGCTGTCCTTAATTGAGAGGTGTCCTGATTATAGAGGTTGAAATGAATAGAAATGACCAGATTGGGACTGAACATTGGTGTCCTCATTAGATAGGTGTCCTCCTGGCAGAGGTGTCCGTTAAGGGAGGTTCCACTGTATGTTGTGATTTTAGGACTTTCTTCGCAAAAATATTCTGTCAGTGTACCAAAAATCCTTGAAAAGTTCGGAAACAGCCCTTGAAAAGTCATTGATTTATTTGCTTTGCCAGGGGGAAGAACCCTGTGTCCACTATTTCTGCAGCAGTGACACCTAGGCTAGGAATCCACAGAATTGACCAACAAACCCAGTCGTGACACTTCAGTAGAGTGCAAACCAACCATCACCTGTTGCACCGACTTGGAGATCGCCAAGATAGGAGTAATGTATTTCCAAGAACCAGCAACAGTAGAAAGCTGTGGGAGGTCCTGTATTGGACTGACCAAGTTATTTGTCCTTCGCAGATCACAAGAGTGGATTTCCATGATGAGATCAGTAATAAACTTGAGTGTCAGATGCTCCTGGCCCCATTCTATACGTTTATGAACTTAATAGAACAAAGCATTAACGTAAAGGTGACTACAATTTATTCTTGCTATGATGTACAGGTGAAGAAAACCAGGTCAAGACTCTTGATGAGACAGATTATGAACTAATCTAATACGGAATCAAATTTCATACAACCGGCCCAGGTATCGCAAGGCATTGTGAGCCAGCAGTTCAGTCAAATACATTAATTAGCCATTCATTACTTCTATCAACAAAGTCTTAATGAACATATGCAAATACAGTAGGCCTACTTGGCCCGGAGCCCTACTATTAGGAATAAAAGCAGGTGGTCTAGAATTCTGGACAAGTAAAAATACCAGGTGTTGGTGAAGTAAATGCGAGTCCAGGGTCCAACACATCAGAAGCAAGATGACTATCTTGTATGCTAGCTATGAATAATTGGCCTTGAAAGACAAGTAGGTTCCTTCATCGCTCAGCAGCCTCGTGCAAACACTCCAGCACCAGCCTCGTGCAAACACTCCAGCACCTATCAAAAGTCAACTAAAGAAGCCTACAGTGTAGCAACAGAAGGTCAATTCTTACAACACCAAAAGGATGAACCAAAGACTAGGATGACCAAGAACGAAAATCTCGTATTATAATTTCATTTCATTCGAAGTGGGTAGTCGTGTACACCTTGAGACAGTTTTGGCCACACACCGTGACAGTGTTCCTGAGAATTGATGTTTGGTCTTGCTACATGTACAAGATACAGTACACCAACATACATTACAGTGATAATCGGCACAAATCTATGCCGAGAAGCAGCAGAATATACAGCGTATTATTACTATGACAACTCCCGATGTATTGCACCTAGGACTTCAGACAGCTGTGCACCAGTTGATGACTATTTACAGCACTGAGGAAATTTCAGGAGAAATCCACATTGGCTTTTGAACACAACAATACTCTCTCTGTTCAACCGCGGTTTAAAAAATTTGACTACTTCACTGCTCTCCTTCACGGCATGTACATGTAGATGCATTAGCAGTTTGTCACAAGGGTTCAAGAGCCATGGTGAAGATACCAGGCTTGAAGGTATAACTTCATGTAAAAGACTTCCTTGGACTGAAGTCTACAGGACAAACTGAAATTGACATGAATGAAAAGAACATTTAAGGGGTAAAGGGCAGACAATGAGTATGACACATCTACACTCGGAACACTGTTCTACATTTATTTCTGATGTGTACATACGAATACATGTAGGTTAACTGTACAGAACACTTGGTTAGAAGAAAACGCACTCCATGAAATGTTGTGACTGACAACCACTGAGAAGATTTCAATATTCATTTTGTACATGTACAGAGAGAAATGGTGGACAATTACAGACAACATACCTCCATGACAGGTATAGTGCATAGATATAAAACACTCAGGGTTATTTTCGTCCTTGCATGAATACTCAAAATCATTTACTTCATCGCTGGACAACTGTTTTCTTTCAGTCATGATACTGCTACCATTTGGGGATAGAACCAGGTTCCACTTGAAGCTTCTGGCATCATTTTCACAGGAAGTTCGCATCATCTAGTTTTCATCATTTTTATTGCCGAAAGAACAAATCGCATCCCTGTAGGCTAGAACAACAAAGGTTGTCACATTCCAACCACAAATTGTGTTACCGGTAGTTGGCAACAGCATACCGGTATTGCATTTTTCAACAAACTTTTATCCAGTTTTATTATTTTTCTTTAGGTTCAAAAACTCACTTCACTTATTGCCCAACTATTTTTAATGTAAATGAAGCAATAAGTATATGCAATATGAACATTTTTTCAACAATTTTTTCAACGAGTGTTTTCCAAGGATTGCAACTACAAGCAATTTTATGCTAATTGGGCCTAGAAAGCTAGAATTTTGAAGGATCTAACAAGTGATTATTTCAAAATCAATTCCTATATCAGCATTTTCAACTTTGAGCAATTTATCTAGAATTATCGGATGAATCCTATTCTTGTGTGGAAGGCCTGAAGGTGCTTCTCCACTTGAGAAAAACCTGTTTACAGTTTGTTGCCAACTCTCAAGAGAAACGACGACAGTGATGACTTCAATCTGACATCTATGTACATTCATGGGAGCAACCTCATGAAAAAGAAAACTCACGAGGAGAAACACCTTGAGGCTATTATCAAGAAACATTTCACAACAAATAACAAACTAACCATTTGTGGTTGTTATAACACGTCAACAATTTTTCCCCACACTCAGGGAGACAACCATCAGGCCTTAGAGTTAACAATACGGGACATCCGTACCACGTTGAATAAAGTGCATAGTTCTCTCTAACTGGAGGTACGGATGTATCTAAGGCACCAAGATGAATGGCAAACCGAAATATCCTGATATTATGGGATGGAAATAAATTACATTGAGCACTAAGCTCATCCAATCATAGCAGCCTATTCAAAAACATAGCCCACCCAACACTTTTCCATTGGGGTTTTCCTGCAGGAAAATAGCGAGTCTAGGAAAGTGCAATATTTCTGTAAAAACAAAGATTTCACTGTGGATCAAAATGACGAACCATCACCGAAAAGAACTTCACTTAAAAGTTCCAAATATCAAGAAGACAAACTTGAATAAACAATCACAACCAAACTTGACGAACAGTACTGTCATTAAGCACAGAAAAAAAACATGGCAACTAGACTAGCATCCTGAGAATATCCGAAGTTCTTAGCGCATATCCCATTGTCATCACTTACCGGTACAAATGCAGTGACAGAGGGAGGGAGCACTTAGAAGCCCTGATTACCACTGGATGTAGATTAGTGGCCTTGAAGTCCACAGAATTTGATTATTTTGAAAGATTTCACAAGTCATGGACAACACGGGAACATGCACAGTAACGTAACAAGTTTGTAGATTTTACAACAGATAATAGGATGGTTGTATTCAACCCTCAGCTCTTGTAACAAACACTGGCTTCTTGGAATGGACAAGCAAGTCCAGTGCTTTGAAATACTTTTATGGCTCCACCACGACTAAGAGAGGCAAAAACAGGTTACATGTACCTTTCACCAGTGGCAAACTTACACTGTCTTCAGAAGGAAATGTAAAATGCATTGTAATTCTAATACAAGGCCATTCATTGAGTCTAAAGACCTACGGCAATATGACTAGGAGTCACTTCAAGGTTGATAAAATCACTGTTTTAAATAGAGTACTTGTACTTTCAACATCATAAAAAGTTGAGATTCTGGTGGAAAAATTTTGAGATCTGGGTGAGTGTACTGCCAACTGGGTAATGCACATATCCTCTCCTTCAAATGGAAATGCTTCCAAGTTAGGAAATAACATCATGAGATTATTAAGTCACCATGTTAGAGCAAGAGAAAGTTGTTATAAGATCAGAGAGTTACAATGAGTTTTCAACAGTTCTGAATTTTCACACTCCTCCTCGTTCTTTTTTCTACATTTTCTGACATTTTTTTCTGACATGCACAGCTTTATGAAAAGTGATAAGTTATTTTACATTGCGTCCTGAAGTTCTGCATATCAATCTGGTGCCAATCTGACTACATAAAATCTTCCATCAAATTTCTGCAGTATAAAACTCCCCCTCATGCTTTTGTCTGGAAGGCTCAAGAGTTCCCACATCCAGAAGCTCCAAGACAAACACTCTCAAGATGCACTAAAAGTATTCACACCTGCCTTATGCAAGAGCATGTCATGTGATTTCCAAAAGAAAACCTTCCTAAATCTCTTCCTGCACATGTTTGAGGAGGCAGAGTTACATATGTATGCAATCAAGTCCTTCAATGGAAAGGACTGCACCAACCTCAACTCAGAAATGGATTAATCAAACCACAGGTCTTACCTCTTCAGCATGACTACAAACAGCATCAGGCAATCCACACTTCCACACATACCACGGAAGATATTATATAATAATAACTTCTGCCTATTCATAAGCTAAATGAGATTGCAACAGGTGTAGCTATCGTAACGATATCACGTGACATAAGATAGTAGACCGCTTTGACACCATACAAACCACCAAAAGACTTCCCTTTACACGTACAGTACACGTTATCAGCTCGATTCATACACAGAACTTCAGAAAACAAATGTCATCTTATTGACACACTTTCTATCCAATGGTAAGCTTGTCGCTGTCTTGGTTTAGTCAGTCTTGGAGGAGTCAGCGATGTTCCTCTTGACAGCTTCACTGACGGCTTCACTGGCGGCATCACTGGCAACTTCTTTGGCTGCAAAGAGATGTGAAAATTGTTATATAAAGTAATGATTTTTATGAATGGCCATATGATTTAGGAAGACAAGCCTCCACAAAATAACATGTCCCTGTACTACTGCAGCATTATCAATGAGACACCAAACAACTGCAGTGCATACTGTCAAAACAGTGAGAAAAGACTAACATGATGTTTGACAATAGAGGCCTTGCAAATGACGTCAGAAGCCGCCATGCTGGGGGGCACATGCTGCAGAGGGGCAGCGAAATGAGCCGGGCATGTCCCAATGACGTTACGTCAAACAATGGCGTGGCCGCCAGGATGACGTCATTACAAGGCCTCAATATGTGTTGCTATTCCATGTGCAGAATCGTGGACAGCGTGTGCAGCTACATTGTAGGACAAGGATGTGTGCCACCTGCTCCCTGCATTTAATTCATAAGTGAGCACGACCATGACAAACAACAACAGCTCTCAGAAATATGTTTTTGTGGGAACAACAAAACATTTTTTGTACGAACAACAAAACATATTACTCAGAGATGTTGTACTGCTGTAACTGAGCTGTCATGCTTACCGTAGTTAGCAATACAGAACTTGAAATATACCTTGTTAGTTATCCCTATGCTTTCAATCTAAAGGAAACCTGTGACGCTAACCAGCATCGATTGACATTCTCAAAAAAATTAACAACAAGAGGGAACAGGAGAAAAGAGGAGGAACTGACATAACACAGGAATGACATGACGTCTGGAGTCTCATCCACAAAAAGCACAATGAACAGATGAGAGTAGCCTCGCACTTTCTCAGACATGAACCAACAGATCTTCCATAAAGCCAGAACACCACAAAGGACAATTTCCTTTCGGATAGATTTTTTCAAGCACAGTCGGGGAACTCCCTGCTTGGTAAAGAAACCAATTTTTCATTATATGAACCACTGCCTGAAATGGAAATCATTTCATTACCAGGACCATACACCGAGTGCAACCACACTACATCGAGCTACTAGAAACCTACATTCAAAGAATGATTAGCAGAGAATGAATTGCTTCCAGTTTATAATACCGATAGGAGCAAGAGAAGAAATGGCGATCATGCAGGGACATTGATTGCAGAGAAGTTGAAGAGAAATTCGCCACCAAAGCCAATGAAACATGTCTTATTTCAATGCAATACCAACAAGGTCCAACATCAGATTTGCATTCATAGCAGTTTTCATTCTACATAGACCAATATTGACTAAGAATTTGCATCCTCTCCTGTCATTGAGATTGAAGCTTCGGCAAACATCCAATTTGATAGCAAAATGGTGCCCAGGGGCAATTGTTATACATGGCAAGAATAATCAGCAACTCTTTGTCAGAAAACACAAGTCACCACTATATATTTCACTTGTGGATGTCTCTATACATTACGTATAGATCATTTCAGATCAAGGTTTGCTGAATTTCAAAATCAAGGCAGTCATAGTGTTCGACCACTTGTATTGGGACTTAGCTACTGGCTATGGCAAACTAACACCTTCACTATTTTGTCACAATAAGCCTCTTCCCATGGAGTTATGGAAATACTTATTCAATCTAGTTTATTGACTATATAGACTGTATGTCTGGTGCAGTTCATGCCTACAGTGTAACAGCTGTTTTCAAGGCAGGCGGCATGGTCATGGTAATTGTGAAGTTTTATTACCATCGCACAAGCATGTGTCCTTTCACGTATTCCATGCACATAGTAAGCGGTATTTGGATTATTTTTTCAAGTTGGCAGGTTACGAGGAATTTTCCAATCAGCTGATTGCATTCTCACACCCCAACAAAGAATTTATGCTAGTCATGCACCTGTGCAGATACTGAATGCTGTGAACAGCCAATCTGTCCATTCAGGTCCTCCATTACCAGACAATTTTATTCCCTTCAGTTCTACCACACAAATATCCACGAAGTTTGATCAGCAAAACACCCATGTAACTCTAATAGGCCTATTACTCAAAATTTATGGTCATCATGAATATGGGCCCTGGGGCCCAAAACTTCATTGATCCACAGATAAAATTAAAACCCTAGGTCATGTGTGCCGACTTGCAATATTGAACAACTGAGTGTAAAAACATTTACTCAACGTTGCCCATTCAGATGATGTAGGGGGAACCAAAAACCCCATATGAGGCCTGTATTGTCAGAAAGTCTCAGTCTTTATCACACATGGAAATATTTCGCAGGGTTTTCACTCCAATAGGCATGAGAGGTGCTAAGGCAAGAGAATGATTTGGAATAAGCAAAGCATCCACCTCTGGGGTCATCAATGGAAGTATATGATGGATAGGACCAAAAATTCATCGCTCGCTTATGAATTTTTGATAGGACCTATAAGGACCACAAGGAGAAGGATTTGGCAGCCACCCTGACCTTACCTTCATCAGCCTGTTTTTTGGCAACACGCAACACTTGTGAGGAAAGAAGGGAAAAGAAGCTTTGGGTGAACACCTTACATAAAGCCACTAATCACAAAATACAGGGTTTAGGCCTAATGGTGCTACAAATAAGACTGAATGATATCATGTCACAGAGGTTGAAACTAGCCTGAGAACATGAAGAGAGGGCCCAATCACGAATTCAACCTGGAATTTATCATACTTTAAAGTGCTCTTGATAAGGAATGACAGTTCGAGGTGTCCTCCAGAACAGATCAACATCCGACATCTTCATAACAACCCACATATTTGATTTAACACCAAGTACATGTACTGATAGAAATAACTGTAAAAGATGATAACAACGCATAGGCTGAGTGCACCTAGGAGGTATATGGGATATGATCACGCCGGTTGACAAAGGCTTCACAAAGGGTTTAGAACTGTGAAGCCATTGTTGACCGGTGTGTCTGCATACTGTATACCTCTATGTGAACCCAGCCTTACACACAACAATCGCAACGTCTCTCATCACTGATATCATAATTCAGCCATAATACTTGTCATTCATAACTCATGAACTCAGTTCAACACCAAAATCTCTAAGGTGGACTTCGAAAAAAACATGCAGGGGTCAACGTGACTACTAGTACTGTACTAGATACAGCACTAACACAGCCATTACACTGTCACTGAATTACAACAATGCTAAGACAAATTGGCTACCTTCATACAACAAAGAACAGCAATAAGCCCAAAAATATTAAATGGCAGATTCCCATTAGCAGAGTTCTGGCAGTCACTAGGCATGCCCGATATGCCACATTCCCCCTAAAATGATTTGTAGACTTATGCATAAATTAATATTGCAAAGAATGTAGTCTTACGATTCTCTACACCCAGCTGATATTTTCAATGAATAACGACAGACAAATTTATGGGACAACATTTCAGCCAGTGTGTAAGCTTATGAGACCTACATTTATTCCAGACATGTGACACATGCATGATAACTGTGAATGTTCTCAAGTACAGTTATAACAGAGTAGTGCATGTGGTGTGAAGTAAAACTGGGTTAAAGCACAAAAAAAGCAACATTCAGTTCCAGGGTACTAATGATGACAACAACAAAGTGAATGTGAACGTAGGCATACATGTAATAAGAATGAGTTTAATATGAAGCTAGCATCACTGCTATTTGCTACCTATATAAGTTAACTGTTTATAATTAGCGTGAGAGATATCAAACAATAACCAACGTATCATACACATGTATCCCATATGGGTTTACACTTAGTTTGTCCGCAGGATATAATATCGATGTCAAACATATTGACAAAAACAGACTGCTTGAGATAAAAACACTTCACTTGAATACATTCTTTCATTTTTAGTTGATCAAAGTAGAGCATTTTCAAGAGGTGGCCAACAATAATCAAAGTTAGTTTTCAATACATATTGTATTGCATTGCATTGAGTGTATTGTATTGCATTGCATTGTATTGCATTGAGTGGAGATGTAGCTATAAAGTTTTTTTTATGCAGTAGGCCTATAATAATGTTCTACTGGTTCAAAATGTACATGTACAATGAACAATCAGAAAAACAAAATCTGCAACAGGACGCACAAGAATCAAGTACAGGGCACACAAGAATAAAGTTCAGGCACACAAAAATAAAGTATTAACTCAACTGATTTTCACCGAAGCAAATGCACATGTACTGCATCTTCCCCAACAATGGGGCATTTGTAGTTTTTACTCATAACAACAGGGAAAACCAACAATGTCGAGGAGAGATCGCCCTCTCTATCACATAAAGCCACCGGAACGAGTAGGGATCAAACCCGTGACCTCACCGGTGGCTCCAAGTGAAACTGCAGAACAAGGGGAAGATGCAGCAACAATAGGGATCTACAAGAGCATCAAGTACAATGAGGCTTTAACAAGGTTTACCTGAATATTTGTACAAAGCTTGCCTCTATGAGGCACCCTGTACTTTCTAGTCTCGATGACTTCTCTTATGAAGCATGCCCTCCTCTACTAATGATCAAGAAGGCAGTAAAAAATGGTAAAAAAATATCATGACATCCAGGAAATCTTTTAAATAGGGGGCAATGATCAAATTTTGTTATACATGTAGCTGGGTAGCCACCAACCATAAACTAATGAAAGATACCATGCATTAGTTTATGCACAAACTTCTTTTTGAAGAAGACCCCGGTTGGGGTCGAAAACTTGCGAAATCTCTGGAGGGCGACTCCTTTTATTACCGGTATACCATTTTGTGTGTCGCCTTTTGTGCTCTATTTTTTGGACACAAACTCAAGCAGATATCTAAAAGTGGGCCGAGACCTACAGATCTGAGACAGAACGACTGGTCACCACAATAACATGTAATGTACCAGTATTAACAACAGCATTCTATTGTACTTCTACAATCCAGCGTAACTGATGCCCAGCAGTCTAGACTTCAAACATGCAAACTTGGCATATCATGGCTATTTTAGTTGCACAGGTAGGCCTAGTTTGTTTACTAACTAGAAACCTTAAAGTATGACAGTGATCTGCCGAAGATTCTGTTTATCATGAGTCATCCAGGCAGTAGATTTCTGCACAATTTCCTGGTTTCCACAATATCAAATATTTGAATAAATTGATTGATTTCCTTTTAAAAAAACTATAGTACATGTACATTAAAGTGGCGGACATATTCCGATGTTGCCAGCTAAACTTGCAGCTTAATTATACGGTAAGAGTAACGATCTGTAGAAGATCTAGCACCTCAAGGATACCAATCCGTTCATGTTGCTGTTGTCTGCTTCATCAATGACCTTCAGTTTGTTTCTG
Organism: Notospermus geniculatus; assembly: GCA_002633025.1. Classification (NCBI taxonomy): domain Eukaryota; kingdom Metazoa; phylum Nemertea; class Pilidiophora; order Heteronemertea; family Lineidae; genus Notospermus; species Notospermus geniculatus. The sequence continues at coordinate 27,836 of NMRB01001342.1, forward strand.
GTCCAGACTCACCTGCTTACTGATGTTGCAGTACACACAGTTTTTGCTGCTACCTTTTGCCAGAAGATTTGCAATACGATTGGCTGTGTGTTACCTTCAGGATGCTTGGAAGCATGAATTATAGAGCAACTCAAGGCCCAAAGAACCATCAACGGTGTAGAGACAGCTAATTTTAAAAGCTACAGAACTAATACGTAATCATTAGTAGCAGTTTTTATGACTCCCCAAACCCTCACTCTAGACATGCCAGACAGAAACCAATCATTATCATTTCATTCATTCTCACCTTCGTTGAGAGCATCCTCTGCTACCTCCGCCGCCTGGTTCAAGGCTTTGTCAACACGATCTTGGTGCTTAAGAACAAACGGACGAATAAGGCGGTAGTAGATGACGACAGAGCCATTCCAGGAAGTGGGCACCATGCAATACACCAGGAAAATGCACTGAAAAGAGAAGTGTCGCACATGACATTTAACGAATGATGCTATTCTCGTGTTGCATCATTTCAAATCAGAGTTTGTTCTTTGTTCCGTTCCATCTCTGTCCAATTCCCCTGATTTACAAATAATATGTGTGGAATATTGGTCGTAAAACAAACTAAACTCACCTTGAAAAAGGAATAAAATGGTATCCAGAAAAGAAAGATGTCCGTGAACGTCTCGACTAAGCTGAATGCACTGTAGACAACCCAGTAAGTCAACCACTGTGTGTCATCATCTTTTCCTTTTGATTCAATAGCTTTTACTCTGTTAGAAAATAAGATAATAGCAATGAGAGTGTCACACAGAAGCAGGCCAGGTGACACAGGGCACAAATCAAGGCCCATGCACAGAATATATAAGCTGTGCTTCCATTACGGCTTTTATATCCAGTCTTAATAATACCGGTGTCTATCCGCATATAAATAAAACCGGCTATTTCAGGGCTTGTGCTTCCACTACTGGATATAAATGAGGTTAGTACCTTCGGCTACAGGTGGTGATAAGTGGAGTAAACTGCGTACTGTTCTGGTACTTTTGAGCATGCGCAATGTCGCCTGTAGCCGAACATAATACTACAAATAGACCCGGACTTATTGCCATTCCACTAAAGAAAACACTGTTATTGATCTGCATCTTATCTAATTTAGAATCGGTGTATACTTGGCTTTGCTATCCAAGCTTAATAGACCCGTACTTATTAGAACCGGACTTATTGAACACGGACATTCTGTAATGGAAGCAAAACAAGCCCAGACAAATACGTACTGGCTTTTTCTGTAGTGGAAGCGCAGCTATTTACCCACACACCTTATGCCTGGCACACACATGGCCTACAGGATGTCAAGTATTTGGCTCCTGAGTGAAGGGCCCATGACAGTAAGTGCAGTTTCTGTGAACAACATCATTCTATGGGTAGTCAACTGATCCATCAACAAGTATCATCTTATGACTGAGAACAGATTCTCACAAAAACTCTAGCATACACAATTGGCCTACATCATTTGGCTCTCTTGCTTTTTTCTGCATCCTGCGATACAGATGATAGTCATTGACAGTTTGATAGGGACTTCTATTAGATTTATAAAGGCTGAACTGAAGCCAATACAAGGCCAACTCTACATGAACATGCTGGCTAAACACTGGCAGGGTATGGGTGAATGACCTAGGGATATTCTGCAGTAGAAACACATGTGCCGGTTCCTATACCTATGCCATAGGCCTAGCAATACACAAATGCACAATGTACACATGGATATATGTATGTACGGTCTCTATGGGACAACTGGAGATCTAATTTTTCCCACAAGGTAAACAGCTGTTAGAGTTTCCATGCATTAGGCCTGCTTCTCGCTTACGGTAGCCTATCAGTATTGTTCATAGGGCCTATATGGTAGGGCCTATGGAGTCAAAGCTGACACCGCTAAATAGACATATGGTTCAGGCCTACACACTGTATACATGTACAACCAGATAAAGTTCACCGCAAGTAAACATGCTGCTGCTGCAAAAAAGCATAAAATCAATCACTAGGGAAGATTATTGGTCAACAGCAATTAGAGCAACAATATTCTGGGTAGTTGGTATCATGCTGCCTTGGGGACAAAAAAGACAATAATGACGTGATTGAATGGCTATATTTGTCATGTTTGTTGACATCACGAAATGAAAAGATAAAATAGCGTATTACAGTGTAACCCCAGTAACATGACCACCCACGGGTTAGCGGGGTGGTCGCCTTACCGAAATCGGTCCGATGAGTGCCGATCCAGACCGAAGTATACTGAGGGTCATATTTTCTTTTTTATCCATGTTTCATTTAATAAACCAGACTAGACCATTTCCAACCTGACCTGATACTAGTAAGCAGATAGTACACCGACACTGCGACTCCTAGGATGGACGACCGGCAGGTATGGAAATGATGAACTCCGCGTAAACATTGCGCCCGTCACACAGTGTCACATGTATCATGCTTAGGCCTGCCTTTAGGCCTATATGACCGCAACCATCACCGTCGTCTTTCCGGGGTGGTCGCCGACCAAGGTTCCACTGTATATAATTACTGTTTATTACACATACATGTCTCCTTCATCATATGTGGCTAATTGAATTATTGAAGAGTGCATACTTACGAAGCATAAGCCGGATATAAGAATCCAATGAAATTGCAAAGGAACTGTGACCCATATCCAATCATCAACCATAGGGCAATAATTGCCACAATTCCTGGAAGAAAAAGTTCATCACTTGTTTGAATAAATTTGAAAGCTGATCAGGAGGAAATGGGCTCCAAATCCCTGTACATGACCACAGGGTGAGCACTGATCACACCAAACTTCACTGAATGGCCTCACACGATCCAATTTTTATCCAATTTTTTGGAAATTCAGATTCCGGGCCTATTAGGGCTTCAACGTATTAAACCCCAGGGTTATATCTAGGCCATTTTAGAGCGGCGGTACGCCGTGCCGCCGAAAGGGGGCGCCGTCGAGCCCTTTTTTAACCCCCTAGGCAGACCCTCTGCCATGGTCCCTTTTGGTCATATCACCTTGGAAACTGCCTTAAATTGGCTGTTGACTGGAGTTATAAAGACATTTTTAACTGACAAGCCTCTCAAATTCCGTTAGTAGAAATGTCGCGACTAAAAAGTGCCCTTTTCTAGGTTGAAGTGCCCTTTTCACAAAGTTTGCACCGTGCCCTTCTGAAATCCTAGATATAACCCTGAACCCGCATGTAGGCCTTTATTGAGCATATTCAGAAAATTGGATGAAAAATTGGATTGTGTGTATTGGCCATAAGCAGGCTAAGGGACAAATTCAGTGCGATTCCAACAAAGCAATTCTTGGAGTTATGTAGAAATGAAAAGGAATGAACAAAGACAAGTTTCGGCTAAAGTTTAGAATTCCCGATCGGAAGTGACGTTACTCCAAGGCACACAATGGAAATCCTATTGTACAATGCGGCTTATTCCGTCAATCGAGGACCTTTTTTGGGCACTGATCGGTAATTCTAAACTCGTTCCCAAGTTTCTTTGTTTGTCCCCTGGGCCCTTTGATAAAAGGTTAGATTTGAAATTTTTACTTAACAGAATCATTGGGACAGCGCACATCTCAGCTATTTTGATTTTTTTATCGCAACTAGTGATGCTAATTTTGAAACACTGCACAGGTTTTATGTAGGCCTATTGGTTTGATAAAATCTACAGGTAGGCTACCAGTAAGTAGGTGATTTTAATATGGGCAAACAGAACACATTAGGCCTAAATCCTGTTCACTGAATTTTTGGCCAACCATATTTTTGGCGTCCACATATCTGAACAGATGTTCGATTCACTACCACAAGACAGACCAACACAATGCGGCATGGTGTTCCCAGTGAGTCCATATCAATGTGCTATCTATCTAAAATCAATAGGCCTACCTAGAGCACCAGTCCTATGTACTGTGTCCATTTCTTTCCACTTTTTCTCACAAATCCTGCGTACTTCCATGAATGACTCCATGCTAGCCATCGTTCTTCTCTTCAATAAGTGTCGCAGTAAAAATCAACTAACACTAACAGAACACACCCAAACACTGTAGTTGACTGTCAGCAGGGCCTGTGTTAACACTGAACTGAAGTCTACAAAGGACACAGATGCGCCCAGCGACATGAGCTGCCAGTATGTATGGCAGACAGGAGCAGTAGGCCTATAAACTGCAGTGGATTGAATAACACAGTTTACACAGAGAACCTGACAATGACAAAGTATAGGATTATGTGTAAAGTGTTCAATCAATACATCTGGGAGCTGAAAGTCTGCAAGTGAATGGACAATCATCAGTGCACAATAATTGGACACAGAGCAAAATGTTCAATTCATCTGACCAGTGGCATTTAAAATGGAATGGGGATCCCAGCTATGGTAGAGGGCAGCACACCGAAACTAGGCGCCGTATGCACAAAACATCTTAAGTGTAAAATTTTCCTTGTTTTGTTTGGAACAATAGTTTAGGGGCAATTTTATACATATGGCCCCAGTCCTATACAATGGACGCCTTTCGTGTGGGAAATTGATCAGGACCAGGATGTCAGTTTCATTTCAATAGTTTTAACCACTAGTGACACATTGAGTTAGTGAGCTGGGGTCCCCATTACAAATACTGGTAAATGAGAAATTCTTCAAACTATAAACTGCCTGCATTCTTTGACTTCAGATGAGGCCACGCCGCACCTGTGGTGGGGGATTATGCAGTTACGTCATTACTTCTATTACCGGCAACTCATTTCCAGTGATTAGTAATCATGTCATAAAAAACCCTATCATATGCAAATTAGTATCATCGTCATATGGGCCAAGTAGCAAATCAAATTGCAGAGAATTGCCAGCCAGGCACCTCTGGACTTAGGCCTGGCCTATTCATTAGGCCATACAAAAAAATCTTTAGTTTAGCATCAGTCATGCACTTGTAAAAAAAATGGTCCATGGACCATGTGCTCACCTGGGTGAACGTACCAGAAAAACAAATGACAAATGTTAAATCAAAATGTTCCAGGGTCATGTATCCTCATTAGATGTACCTGATAAAAATTTGGAGACAATCCAGTTACAGTTCAGGAGTTACTGGACTTAGAACTTTGGTTTTGGCCACCTGCTGGCCAAGCGGAGAATCAAATCGGACCGAAAAGTGGTGTCATAGGTCACCTAACATAGGGGTGTATATGTACCAAGTTTCAAGTCAATAGCCCAAGCAGTTACGAAATGTGCCACCAAATGACTAATTTTGAACTTTGACCTCTGTGACCTTGAAAAGTAGGTCAAATCAAAAACCCGTTATATATGTAATGTACCCTCATTAGATACACCTATGATAAAAATTTGGAGGTGATCCAGTCGTTAGTTCAGGAGTTATTGCACTTTTTGTGTTTTTGGTTTCCGCCACCTGGTGGCCAAGCTAAGAGTCGAATCGGACCGAAACTTGGTGTCATAGGTCATTTGACCTAGGGGTATATATGTACCAAGTTTCAGATCAATAGCTCCAGCGGTTACGAAACGTGCCCTGCTAACGGACGACGACGGACGACGGACGACGACGGACGACGACGACCGACGACGGACGCAGACCCACGACATAAGCTCACTCCAGGTGAGCTAAAAAGTGAGGAGAGAGGAGGGTTTTTTCTTATTAATTTTTATATTTTATTTTTCATACTGAAATGTGATCATTGAATATATTGAAATGAAAGAGAGCTCTGAAGCATTGCAGTTTAAATCATACAAAATGGACAAACCCTTAGGCTTCATTTGCATAGAGATGGTATACGAAAACGCCGGTTAACAAAAGCTTCCTGAGGATTCACGACCGTGAAGCCATTGTTAACTGGCATTTTCGTATACCGTATTACCATATACTTCTATGTAGAGGAAACCTTAGGAACTCAAAAAAGGTTTTTTATTTCAAAAAGTACAATTAAATACGAGTCAGTGGCCCCATTTGCCATTGAGGACCATCAGAGTTTGTTGTAAAATGGTAATTTTGTAGATTTAGGCGGACGTTAGGCTCGATGGCCTAACACCACCAAATCTACAACACAAATCTCCCCTTTAACCCGTACAACTTACGGTACTATCATATCTGATCAGACTCCTTCTGTTCAGAATCAGAATGATCCATGATGCATTAAGACAAAGATAGTCAATGCCAAAACGAGAAAGGAAAGCGCCTTTGCCGACAACGCCAAATGTTGCAGACCGCACCGGGTATCGAACCCGGATCTCCCACGCGCAAGGCGGGCGTTTTTCCATCAAGCCAAAAGTCCGGACATTAGGCTCGAGGGCCTAACACTGCCTAAATCTACAACAATGGTAAAACTAATTATGCCCAGGAAAAAAAATTTAAACAATTTTTAAAAATATTTGAGGAGGTAAGAAATTTTGCGGTGGGAAGTGATGTTAAACTAGAGATTTTTTAGGCCATATAAAATTAACAAATAGATTCTCATCACCAGGATTTCAAAAATAGTTTCCACACGCTACCACGGCTGGCCCCAGGCCTGCATGCAGAACCTGCTTGGATGATGCGTGTAGAGAGAAACAAGAGATACTTTCAAGTGACCACTAGTATCGCTTGCGGTTCACAATCACAGGTGGCGTGCACAATCAACATTGACGATCCTTGTGAAAGCAGACGATCAAAATGGAGAAAAACCACAGTTTTGGAATAAATATAAAATATTTAAAAAATTGGGACGGAGGCAAAAATCGGGGCGGGAGGTGATGAGAATCTATAAAAAATTAATTTTATATGGCCTTATGTGGCCTTATTGTGTTCTGAACAGTCATGGTGATGTGATGATTATGAAATGAATGAACCAGGCCTGGGCTGGTCATAACCTGGGCCTATTATTAGAGCTTGTGCAGATGACGTCATCACAGACAATTCCGCCATCTTGACAGTCAAATTTGACGTCAAATGACGCCGTCGTCCCAAGTGGCACACTTTGTCGTCGGTGCAATGCAAGTGGAGTGCGCGTGAATTTAACCCATGAGTCGGGAGGACGACTGACGACGTGATCTACTCGAGTAGCACACTTTGTCGTCGACGTCAGCATGGTGGACCACCGGTCAAAAGTGACATCATAATGACGAATGAGCCACTGCACAAGTTCTAGCTAGGCCTATAGTAGAGGCCTACGGGGGTAGTAGGCCTTGGCCCCGGCCTGGCCGATTTCCTGAACATCGACAGGCCTCTGCTCTGCATGCCATATGTTAATCATAGCATAGGCCCTATCACCAAACAAAAAATAGATCATGCATTGCATATCAGATCATTTCAAGAAATGCGAACACTAGAACACAACAATCAATGGTACTCCAAGTAGCCTAGGTAACAAGTGAAGTAATAAAATAAAACAATACGACAATGTGCACATTTTTCTTTAACGTACAACACGTAACGTTTCTCACAAAAAACGTCCCTATCTGAACGTCCCTATTTTTTAGCATGTTTACGGTAGTAATTTCAGTGCCCCACCTCGGAGTCGTCGCTTGTGCACACCTGGGCGTGTTTCAGCCGAACTAACACTCACCTAACACGAAATATAGGCGTCTTACACCTGTCTTAACCTCCACTTTCTCAAGAACATCAGTGACAGCATTCTTTTCATGCAGAACTTTGTCAAGTTTTGCTTTCCAAGACTCGATATTTTGTGCAACGTTCGCCATTTTGATTCCGAAATGCAGGTGGAGTAGAGGTCACGGGATAGGTGTACTACGTCACGACTTTCGCCCACTGGGATTCCTTTTCTTTCTAAAAATAGTAGGAAGGGTATCCCTACATTCCATCATGGCGTCGAATGCATCAAATCGTGGTCAAATGCGTTCTCACACAAACAGATCACCGCCTTTCCTGGTGATAGGCCTTCTTGTTGTGATCTGCATTTTAGGTTTCAACTATTGGAACCTCTCATCACGCAACAGTGGAGTGATGAGACAGCTCACTGACCTTCAGGAGAAGTACAGACTTGTTGCCCTGCACAAAATTTCTGTTGAAAAAAGAAACGGCGCCCTGGATGTCCGGGTTCGGGAGGGCGATGCGTCTATTCTCAAGGCAAAACAGGCGGCTCTGAAAAAAGATCAAGAATATAGAGATCTACAGATTTCATTTTCTAATCAGTTGAAAAACAAAGACAATGAGCTGCAGCAAACTACTTCACAGTATAAACAGTGTCTTGAAAAAGAGGTTTGTACTTAAGGCCTAAATATCTCATGATCGGATCTGTACCATGTCCATCTTGCATGCTTGTAGGCCTACCGTAAACACGTAAGTGACATTGAAATGATTGGGAATCAAACATTTTGATTTTCCTCTTACAGAAAAACTGTACACTGTTGGCGAAAGACACCACTGAGAAGATGAAAAATGCACTCCTTAGGTTGCAAGGTAAGGAAGTATAAATAATGCCATCCATAACGTATCTGAGAGGTTTTCATGTCTTAAACTTAGTTCCAGCACTAGCAAAGTCTTTATGAAGCTTCATTGCATTGTATTTTTCAGAGAATTGCAAAGCTGCAACACTAGAAGCAGAGAAAAAACTGGAACAATACAAGGCGTCCAGGTTCAGCTCTTTTATTTCTATCATCTACCGATGTGCGGTATAAAACAATCCAACAAGAAAAGTAAAAGTTATTGATCTGTCAAATGATTGTTCTTTCAAAAAGTCGTACACAGATTTAATATTTTTTAGAGAATGAATATGCTGCCCTTTTTAATGCCATGGAGAGCACTGAGTCATTCATTGGTCTTTTTATCCTTAGGGACTGCACTCAAGTTATCATGCAGGATCGTTTGAAGTTCTTTGTGGTTGTGAAGCAACTCTTTGGATCTGAAACTAGTGATTTTCTGAGGAGACAAAGGTTGGATGACATCCAAATAGATGAGTAAGTTCATAAAGATGCATGTTACTGGGGATGTGTCCGTAATGATTCTTGAATTGATTCAGGTGCTACATGAAATCTTCAAATTCCACGCAGAAGCCAAGACCAGACACCTTGACTTGATGACTGCCCCACTCTGTTTTCATTTTCTGTGGCAACTCTTGTGTCTAACTTTCATTTTTCTTGATTTCAGAAATGGAAACATCCTAAATCCTGAAATCCTTCAGGTACCAAAACAACAGATAACTCAAAATGAAATTCCTCAAGCCGGTGGCCAGGAAGTAAATGAACAACAGAATGTAGATAAGCTGAATGTTCAGCCACAAATCCAGCAGGGTTTAAAGGAAAATAAGAATAAACAGGGAGCAGCCTCGGTCCAACTAGAGCAACCTAATGCACAACAGAATGCACAGCAACAAACTCAAGTTCAAAATGGTCATAGCCAGGGACAAATGGAGGTGCTGAAGAACACCACAAAGAATGAGCAACCAGAGAATGTTGTTATGACTGCAACCACAAAAAAGTCATCTCCTACCCAGCCTCGAGCAGATGCTGGGGAGTATGCAGAGAAGAACAGAATCATAGCCCCTACGGGTGCTACTGAGGGTGATCTTAAGAAGAAAGAGCCCCAAGATGAACATGGGGGAGAACATAAGAAGGAAGAGCAACAAATTCATGCCCCAGGTTTGTTATTTTTCCATCTATAATAATCTATTGGGTAATGCTTGTTGCACTGATTGTTAAAATTGATTCCAGCATTAGCAGACTTGGTTCATGTGCAGCTATGGGGCTTTATCTGCTTCAGTCTCAACAGCATCCCAGTCTCTGCCAATAGCAATTGTCTGTACAACAATGGTGGCCTACAGTGTACTGTACATCTACCTCAGCTCATGAAGCTACTCATTTACTCCTTGTCCATTCAGATGTGCTGAAAGGCAATGAAAGAGCCCCCAATGGTGAAGAACCTGATGATTTAGAAGCCCAAAAGCCTAATGGTGTAGAGCAGGAAGCTCTTCAGCATCACATGATGGGGACGACAGAGGAGGGCACCAGAGCTTTGAGGGTGTCCAGCAAGCAGCATGTCCCATATGGCGATCAACAAGACATCGATGAGGATCAAGTTGATTATGATGCATATGTAAGTTTCTTAGGTTGTTTTCTCTTTTTGGACTGGCTGATAACTGGCAAAGGGCGAGTGGTGACAACTATACCGATGTGCAGCGCTCTACTTGTGGAAATTCTCAATTGAAATTTGAACTTCATAAAGCTGTGATGAATGGATATTTCATTAGCTCTGGATCTTTCTACAAAGAGAAAGCACAAATACAGGACCTGCCTGTCATAAAACATCCATGAGCATCAGTTTGACTGTACTCTTAGGTGCCTGTCTGATTTCATCATTAGCAGACGACCACTACTGCGTCCATGAAAACATCAACAAAGAAAAAGCCTTCTGGGTTGTCTAGAGCTGGACAGCCAAAAAAGACTTCACATATTTCATCAACTAAAATGACCAATAATGCCCGTGGTGTGTATGTTTTTGACTGATCCATAAGCTTCAGGGTGTCTGGCTAGTCACTGCTTTTCAGTTTCAGCATTATTGGGTATTAGTTATCGCTTTATGATCCATACCTTCTTGCATTGCACTCTGCTTCATTCATGCGTACTTTTTATCTTAGCTTTCTCTGAATAACTTCATAAAGCAGAATATCTCTTTAGGTTCCAGTGGGTAGCTGGATAATGCTTCACGAATTCAACCTCATTTTCCATGTATATACCGGTAGTGCACTTGCTTTATAACCCACTGTGATCACCAACAGTTGTATACATGTACATGTATCTGCTTTTACCAGAAATGCTCTTTCATCCACCCCACGCTGTGTCATTGCCACTTGTAAATTGTTGATAAGAATAGAAAGATATTGAGACTACACTGGTGTTGGAATAACTTCAACAGATTTGCTGACATCTTGCAGCGTACAGTTCATACATGTATTTTCATGGAGCATTTTGCATTCCTCTTCAGCACCCACAGTAGAAGAATGGAATGATATTCACCACCCTTTTTTGTGCTATTATAGGAAAGAATATTAATGCATCGTATAAATAATCTAGGGAATCGGTGTCCTGAAAAATGGACAGGAAGGTTTTCTTCATTGGAGAGAATTCGTTTAAGCTGCAATCATCCCCTAATGGCTTGTCCATTGCATCAACCCTGGTTGAGCTAGAACACTGCAAAAATTTATCGTTCATTACATGTACATGTAGTTCGTATCAAAATTCATCTTTCTTTACCTTTCCAGGAAGAAGAAGACAAAAGAGAAATGGGGGTGAATTCACCTTTAAAGTTTGAGGATCATGATCATATAGGAGAGGCGAAGAGCTTTGAAAAACCTGTTGAAGGAAATCATGTGATATTGCAAGACGATGAAGAGGGACAGCCACTCTAGGTTTTATTTGGTTATCAACTGGACTTGATTTTTGGCATCATGACCTCCGACAGTAACAGATCAATAGGGAACCTTACAATTTGAAAAACTCGCCTCATGATAATGCGATGTTCGAGTCGGGTACAAAAGGTACCGGTACAGTGAATGGACTCAATTGGCCAAAAACCTGGGGCAAGGCTGCGAGCTCTTGGTACTAGTCTTTGCAGGGATATGTTGCCCAGTGATGAAGCTTTCCAAGCAGAGAAAGTGATAATTTTATATATGTACTTAAGCAGCATGAATATCTGCCCAGTTAACATAGGATTTATTGAGTACAAAAAAACACAGGTTTTTGCTTTGTACTTAATGTCTTAGTTCCTGTACACTTTGTACGAAATTAAGTTTCTGTAAAGGGATACTTTCATTGCATTATTATCAGATTATTATGTTCCTATTCACGATCGTCGGTTTTACTAGCCTAAGAGGTAGGCTGACCACTGCAAAAGGCCTGTGTTGGAATCATGTAGGAATCAGTGTTGGTGTCTCCATGGTAAGGCTTGAGCCATATTAGTTGGACTGCTGATGTTTCTTTGCTTGTATTATACATTATTTATGTGTACATGTGTAGATTGTGAAAAATCTCATTTACTGTAGCTCTCCGAGGCATTGATATGTGTATCAAGGAGTCCAAGTATCGAGGAGCCCGGTGGTTTAGTGGCTCAGGTCTCTGACTAGTCTCAGAGGCTCCCGATATGATGTTGTCTTTGAAGGTGTCTTGGCAGCTTGTCATTATCATGACATCGCCCTCTTCCTGCTATTTTCTGTCATATTTAATCCAGAGTGTCCCCTTCAATTGACAGTGCCATTGTTTTTTAAATTGATGATGTGGGTGGCATAAACATGACAACTTAACTACATATTGTATGGGTTCACGAATCTTTAAAATTTGCAGTTCTTGACATATGGTAACTTAAATTTGTATCAGTATTATGGATATTTGAAATTTGAACTTAGGAGATCGTTCATTTGTAAGTGTATTGGGAATTCTGAAGTACACGGTGTGGGTACTTAGGTTTACTAATCAAGGCATTGCGTTGTGACTTAACTAACATCATTTTGGGGAGGAGAATCTGAGGTTGGATTACAGGTACTACTCCTGTGATTGAAGTTTGTTTCAAGTGACCTAGTCATCAAAATAGAGCCGACATAACATGGTATCATTGATATCCAGCCTAGGAAAACTGTTATTCATGTCTATCTTATCTGCTGTCTTACATAATAGCAAAAATAGATAAGAGAGGACCTCTCTTATCTATTTTTGATAATAGCCTGTATTAACATCTCATCGGTATTAAATAAGATACTCACCTTTTTACACAACTGTAAATATCTGATGGTGTATCAAAATACATTAAATTTTCTAGACACTTTGTTCATTTCATCTCAGTAGTTACTCACAGTCCTTGGATATCTGCTCCAGGGCACTCTGACTCCAAGTGAGGGTAAAGGCTCAAGCAGGCATTAGACTTGAGTTGTAGGTTGGTGCATGTACCCCGGTAGTCATGAATGCAGCTGAATGACTTGGAATCACCACAGTGAAATTTCTTGTTGCAGAGAAATAAAAGATGAAAAGTCAAGTTTTTCGGAAATAAGTGTTTTATAATTGACACCTGCCATGCAAATGTACACTGTCTTAAATATACATGGATATATCACAAATATAAAACAAAATAAGAGAATCGTAATCCTTAGCCTACAGTCAAGGGAAAAACTTGGAGACTAATGGTTCCGTGGTTAGTGTTTTTTTTCTCATCAATTCATTTTTCCTCCTTATGGCCGATTTAATAAACGATAGTTAACCATTGGTTATGTTTAGTCAATGGTTAACCAGTGGTTTAGGAATGGTGAATTTTATAAAGAGTAGTCAGCCAGTGGCTTTCTTAACCGATGGTTTGTTAGACATCGGTCGATTTCATCAAACGACGTTCAACAAAGCCATTGGCTAACCATTGCTCAACATTTGAGGTTGACAAAAGATTAGTTAACCCTGCTCGGAGGCAGGGTTAGCCAATGGTTTGCTGGTGGAGCGCTGCCTGTTCATAGTTCTGCCGGAGCCTATTCAGCTTCATTTGCTGTCTGAAGGTTGACGAGTGAAAGAGCTTGTGCAGATGACGTCATCACAGAAAAATCCGCCATCTTGACGGTCAAAATGACGTCAAATGACGTCGGCGACCCACGTGGTGCACTTTGTCGTCAGCGCAAGTGGAGTGTGTGCATCTTCAACCATGACGCGATCTACACGTGGCGCACTTTGTCGTCGACGTCAGCATGGTGGACCGCCGGTCAAAAGTGACGTCATAATGAGCCACTGCACAAGCTCCATATCTGAACCGATTGCGTGACCTGCAGAGAGGGCGCGGTTTTGATCGGCGTATCCGGCAGATTCGGGATAGGATTAACCCTCTCGTAGAGATGAGGCGAACATTTTACTGAGATTCCGTTTTAGAAAGGACACTGTTATTGAGATTGTCACTGAAATTGACGATGACTTATTACGTAATGACACTCGTGGATCGCCACTAACACCAATGTAACGGTTTTACTGACTTTGCGATTTTTGCAACTTATTATTTTATTCGCGTCAAGCGCAACTGATCAATGGCCAGACTGAACCATCGGTTAGCCAATGGCTCCCCAACCATCGTCTTACAAACAAGTGTTCATAAAATCGAAAAATGGACATCGGTTAACCAGTGGTTTGTTAACCGACGGTTAAATGGAACCAATGGTTAACTTAGCAAACGTTTATTAAATCGGCCCTTAGCCAATTATTTTTAAATACTTGAAGAAAATTCACCAGAAATATCTGACAAAAATATCTGAACAATCACAAACGCTGGTGTGGTTTAGATTATCGTCAAAAAATTGCACTGGAGCTCAGTAATCCAGCCAATATTACTCAAATTCTTCATATCGAAGAAACTCTAAATGCAAACCTCTGATAAAAAAATTCACCCAGAGAAGCCTTGTTCTTGGTGGAAAAATACAATCTCTCTCCCTGATATCATTCTAAGTCTTGTAACATCTTTTCTTCTCATACAACCCCAAAAATTGGAAAAATCCACCAAAAGAAAAGTTGTGATTGCACTTCATTTTTTTCAGGTCCTGCAATATTCCGCAATATTCTATATGAACAATTTATTCCACTGTGCCCTTATTCCTGCTCGACTGGGGCTGCTCAATGTCACAGTAGTACTGAGTCCATAACAACCGGCCTCCCACATTCAGTACCGGTACATGTTTGGTACCGGTACCCCCGAGAGGTACCATATACGGTACAAGATATAACAAGCCAGTTTTTTAACCAACAAAATTTCTGCTTTACCAGTATTCAGTCAAACTAAAAGTCAACATTTTGGATTTCAGGATCACATGGCAAGAAAATCTTTGACAGGCCTACCAAATCACAACACATTACGAAGACTGTACATTTGTACGCATGCGGTTAATCTTACGTTGGCCTACTAAGTACAGTATCTATAAGTCATTTAAATTCAACTTCACTTGATTACCTGATAAAGTATCCATTAGGGCAAGCAAAAAAAAATCTTTAGTTTATCGTCCTCCGCCCGCGCCAATTTTCGGCGCCGTGCCAAATTTATTTTTATTTTTTATCAGTCTGAATTTCACGCCGCGCCGCGTATCACAGCGCCGCCAAGTGGCAGATCTGTAAACAACAGTTTCCAAAGCGTTCTCTTCATGCATTTTCAGTGCTTTTGTGACAAAATCCAGTCTTAGATGGTCGGGGTGGTGATATAACATGCTCAGGAGGAGTTGATTTTGTAATTTCTTCGTATCAAAGTAAAATAAAAATAAAAAGTGCCCCCCCTTGCCTACTTCCAAGAACCACTCGGACGATAAACTACAAATTTTTTTTGCTTGCCCTTACTTGAAGTTATGGTGCTGGTGTCTAGATGACAACCTCTAACCGAGTCAGGAGGGACCACCTGAACATGGCTTAAGGCGCTGCTCCACATGACAGTTTTCTGTCGAAAGTTTGCTGTCAGATAGTAACTGTCCAAAGACTTATCCCGTGGAAGTTCTTCAGCTAGTGACTATGACTGCAATAACTGCTGTCTGACAGCAAACTTTCAACAGAAAACTGTCACGTAAAGCAGCGCCTGTAATGCCATCCATTCAGTAGTGTGATACATTTTACAGTACGGTAACTCAAAGTGTGGTTATCTGGATTTTCTGGATAAAATCGACTGTGGTGTTATCAAAGCAAAGTTGACTTAAAATGAGGAAGTCTATACATACATTGATTGTTCTAAATATCCTATCATAATCTGAAAGAAATAATCACCTGAATTGTAACTTAGATTTCTAACGTTCTAATATAGTTTTGACTGAGAATCCATCTTTAGCACATTCAATAACATCTTATATACAATCACTGTACATCACTATCATCATGTAAATGTATAGTTCGTGTAACATAATGTATACTTTGTGTACCACAATATTATTTCCAAGAGCACCTAAACAATATCTAGACTCCTGTTTAGTTGAAAATTTGGAAATATGGAGGTTGCTTTCTAACTAAGAGCATTATTATGCAAATACCTATACCCGCCATAATACATTTGTATGACCACAAAAATGAAACGAAACAACATAGAGTACAAATACCACATCACAAGCACACTATGCTGTATACAGCCACGGAACAACACAATCAGATACGACCTAATGCTTACTGCACGACTTGGATGACCGAAGGAAAGAGATTTTGAACATGAGGTCGGAATTCCAGCCACGATTTAGGAGACATGGGTACTTTCTATCTAGCCAGTATGAAGACGGACTGTGTTGCCTACATTCTCTCAACTCGTAGAATACAAATTGGATGAGCATTTCATGCCAGGTCAGTCACTCTGTGTTTTAACAATCTACTACGGTACCCATAATCCCATTTCTTCAAATGTTTGTCAGTCTTTCTGGCAGCATCGAAAAACAGTTGCTTATACATGTACTCGCAGGTACCGGTATTGCACGAGTTAATATAAAATGTTGTCGTCTTGCGTGATCAGACCAATGTATTATGGTGAGAAATCCACAGACAACTTTCTTATCTTCCATTTGTCAAGAGACTAGGATAATCCCATATTCTGGCAATAGCTAATTCTCCATTTCATTCACCAAATTATCAATGCACAGATGAAAAGTGACACTGAAACACTTCCAAATCTAACCAAATGACAACTGATGTGAACGCAGTAGAACACTGGTGCCCTTAGTTTGTAATGGGTTGAACACAGACGTCCTTGCACCTTCATTGATCATGCATGAATACCGCTTGAGGAATGAACTGATATAATACCGGTAGGACTGGACGACAAAGACAATAAGAGAAGACACAACGAGATCGTGGCTTTTTTCTTGAATGAATTGTTCATTATACATGTAGTTGGAAATTGTCATATGATTCTACTTTGTCTGTACTCAAATTCACAACATCTGACAGCTTGCAAAGTGTCGCCAGCGGAAGCGAAAGCAGGAAGAATAATTCTGCAGTGCCTCTTTATCAATACCCAATGTATCTCAAGTCATTTTAGTCGGCAGTCAAGGTGAAGAGAGATCAAAGTCGCGAATTTATGAACTGTGCATGCAACATTACACAAGACATTGTACATAACTAAGTAAGAGCCTTGAGATGGAGGTGGACCCAGTGCAAGAACCCGTAAGAGGAATAGCTCTATCTCATTAAATATCGTCAGACTCGATATGGAAAATCTACGTATTATTGGATTCGGGGAGAAACAACTAGAGATATTACCTGAATGAAATATTCTCCTCGAGACATCAGCCAAAGAATTTTTGGCTGAGTTGCCTAAAAGAAACAAAATATTCCAGAACAAAATTTTTGGCCCAGTGGAAAATGCTCCTTATGTTTGTATTAACCCAGAAGAGGTCAAAAATACAAAGTTGAGGACTCCATGTGAACACTTGACAGATCATACTACAAGCAGTATCAGGCTAACACAAGAAAGATTCGCACGTAACACCAAATGTAAGCAAATATTCCAGCCCCAATTTCGAACACTTATTCTGGGGCTGCTAGTCGTACGATGATATGGACTATTTTATACAATGATTCCTTGGTTACTCCAAGCAAACAATCGATCCGTAGCTTGTTACAAGGTGACAACTTAATATGCAACGAAGGTGTATCAATGTAGTGAGGACGACGTAGACTACTACCATACCGACAGTGTCAACATATAAACCTTGAAGTGTCAATGATGCAGTGAGAAACATATATGATACTCACGCTTGCCAAGAAAAAGGATATAAATCGCCAACACCCAAGGAATGCGATAACAAAAATCGAAATCAGCAATCCCTTTTTCACATGGCTTTCAACTATGTTGAAGATGCTCTCTTATCACAAGTTTTACATGCCAAAAGATTTTTGAGAACTTTAGTCACGAGATGAGGATTTTTTGCACTATCAAGGTATGTGTATCATGCTGAACACCAATCAAACAAATACTTGACTATAATTCAAAATACATTCGCACTAATCAGAAACCACAGCATAAAATCTTTCAAGAAGCCAATCCAGCAGTGTTTCAGCCCAGTTCACCACATATCCTTTCTCTTAGAGGGTTGCTATTGAATTCAGCCTCTAGATCACAACATTATGCCACCCAATGGACATATTTTTGAAGACTAACTCACAAATTTTCTGACTTTATTCATTACTCTTATCTTTTTTTATAAAGTACACGTAATGTCATTTACACACACCGGAGGAAAGAGCATGCGACGGTTGGCTACAAGTGACGACTTTTTAGGTGAAGTCAAACACGATACCACACAAAGACAATATTTGATCAGATTCAAACCATGAGAATTCATACGAGGTCAGAGGAATATACTCAAGTCTGGGAGATTGGGACTCGGGGATTTCGAGCTATCATTCCACCAATATTAACAGTAGGCCTACATTTCACAAACTTATAGCGAGCTGACTTTTACCTCTCTACTCAATCAAGGTAGGGTACTGCTCATTTACATGTACCGGTAATCAATTCATAAAAAATGTCATAAACATAATTAAAACAAGCAAAAATGTATAAGAAAGCATTAAAAAGTGCAGAAATAAACAATTTGATTTTCTTACTTAGAGCACATATTGTAAAATTATCAACAAAAACAATGTGTTTGTCACCCTTGAGAATTACATAACATGATCGAGAACCTCAGCTGTCACAAGTCACTCTCTCTATCATATGATGAATAGAGTACAACCAGGAGTTTCACCTACGACCCCTGAGGTGAAGGCACCGATATTTCCCCATGCGGTTCACTTGACAAACTTGCCATCTTTATAGTTTCAATGGCCCAAACAGCTTTCATCATGAGAGTGTTCTCACATCCATTTTATATGACAAGTGAAGCGCCTCGATCCCTACACACGGTTAGGGGCTGTGCCACCCGCTTTCAGTCTTGGACAGTCTCCCATTCATCTTCTCAAGGGTTTTGGTGGGTCATGGAAAAGTCACGATAAATGCAAACAAATTCGAATGAACAGTGCCAGACACATACTCTTCAGGAATATTTGTACAATCTGGCCACATATGACCAAAGGAAGTATGAACTATTCAGTACATCTGTTTGGGACAGTTTTATTATGTTCAGGGTATTTCTGAATTCCCTTGAAATACCTTCCTATCTTCCTGAACACAGAAAAGTATACATAAGTATCAAATAAATCAAAAGATGTTTTGATTCTAAGATATCAGAGTATTTTAAGTATTGCTCATCATGCAAAAAGAAAATTTCAACTGTACATTGTATTTCACTGCACATGATGCAAACAAATATCTTCCTATGTTGCCCTGGTTCTTTTTTAACCACGGTAACGGCGTCACATCTAATCAAATTAGTTCACCATAATGTGTGAGTAACAGTGACTATCCACAGCCAAAGCTGTATAGGCCTAAATGCCTGGAATATGAACTGTGCAGACGAAGTCACAGAGGACGATATCCAACCATGAAAATCTCCATGGAATGTCTCCGTTATCTTCACATTTCGACTTCCAAAGTTATGAAGAGAAAAGTGTCCTGCAATGCTCACATCGCATCCAAAAATACCCCTGGTTTTCCACAGCAATATATAAACTTTTTCTCATGACATCAGAATGTTTAGGCAGTGGATTCCTTCAGATTGTCAAAATATTCCATCAACTGATCATATGTAAGCCCCATGGCTTCATAATCCCATTGAACTTCATTCCGTGTTAAACTGGCAGTTTCTTCCACCGTGGCTCCATTTTGTATTGGGTTAGACGTAATGCGGATGTTACATTCAGATCCCTTGTATTCAGAAATGCCACTATTACGGTTGCTACTTCCCACTGAATTTCGATTACTCCCACCACTACGGCGTACAGTCTGATTGCCATTGAAATCTGCAGGTGGCATTAGCGTCTGTGAACACTGTGTATTAACGCGATTGCGTTCAAGTGTAGCACGGCCGATCCAGACCCAGTCCTTGGCCTGGGTGATCGAGTCACCGTCATCATTTGGTACCCTCTTACGACGATATCGAACAACAAATACAATACAGTACGATATGATAACAAACACTGCCAAGCAGACGAGGGCCAAAAGGGTGTACATCCCAATTTCCAATGGCGTAACACCATCTTTAATGGGATGTTGACCAATGCCTGGTTGTCCTGGTGGTTGTGCCACCTGTCCACTACTTTCTGGACTCTTCGAAAGTTCACCCAGATCAAGATCCATGTCGGTCAAACCAGGCGGAGGTTGCTCAGGGTCATTTCCCTCATCTCGACCAGACATCTTCTTCTTCTTCTCATGAGGGTTCAAGTCGAACATCCCCTTTTTGCTCTCAGATGGTTTGATATCCCAACGACCGCCTGCACGATTATCCTTTTTGAAGAAGTCATCATTTTGCAATTCTTTCTCAAGATCCTTTAACTCCACGATTACAGAAACATAACTGACTGCCAATGGATCAGAACTCTTTCGACGACATTCGTCACCAAGTTCCATTGAAAGTTTGAGCAATTCTCCCTTGCCGGGACCCACAGCTTTTACTCTGGGACGGTCCGCTGTCATTAATGGTCCAAATGTTACAACATGATTATTGATGGTGTCCATTTCAAGGAAATAGTCATTGGGATTAATCTGATGAAGTGGGATGATGGTTTCATCAGTGAAATGCACAGCTATGTCGAGAAATCCCTCCTGAAAATAAAACATATTTGTCAAACAGTAGTTAAATACTTGACTTAAAAGCCAGAGCTGACAACCAAGGGGCTCATACCTTGTCCTCAGCTGATACACCTTTGAAGAGTCACCTATCCACTGGTTTGACTCTTCAGAACTCAGGATGTACGAACTCAAAGTTATCAACTCTTTTCTCCCATCGTTTTCACAAAGGGCAAAATACGCTAGATTTTATTTATCAGATAATACTAACCTGTCCAACATCTCTCAGGTCTTCCCGAAGGTGAACCTTTGCAATGTAAGTTCCCTGCAGATCTCCAGGTCCCTGAATTTCGACATCCAACCCAGCCACCAGAGTTGCTTCCAGGCGCTTAATGCTGACCTTGTCCGTGCTAACTCGCACTTCCTTCGCACCGATCACTCTTCCCGTTCGTGAAACAACCTGAGCGAGGAAAATGATGTGAACTCAATCAACCTGGACTTTACAGCTGTCCAATTTACAAACAGTTGGCATGCATGAAATCATCTTAGATAACAGTGGTCTATATCAATGAGGCCACAATGCAAACAGCTGACCAGAGCTGCATCAGAATCACAAGTACCCATGGCTGTTGCATCATCGCCAACAACCTATGAGGTCCAGCTCAAACTTGCATGCTGGTTAAATTGACACCATCCCTCTCCCCCCCCCCCCCCCCCCCCCCCNCCCACTTCACGGTACGGTTCCGGTAAGACCTCGAAGGGTCCCTCTTTTACATTTGACCAGTGTATCAGAATCACATAGTGATGACACGACTCATATCTCATACAAAATGTCAAATTTCAGTGGATCAAGATTTTGGGATCAAGGAAATCACCCCTTCTACCTACCTGTACTTCTGTGCGACCTTTCGATTGCCCTTCAATGATATGGCCATCAAGCCTTGCAATCCGTGTGTCTGACACTCTCAGGCGATTTGCCACATGTTCTGTGATATCGAGCTGTGCTTTACGGTTCAACCAATACGTTGTCTTGCCCATCTCAGAGAGAACAAACCTGGTGTAAACTTTGATGTCTGCTTGTTGATAGCGAAGATGACAGTTGTTTGTGTCATCATCTCTGTTCTTTGTGTCCCCAGCAGGCGATGACGCAGGACTCCCCAAATCACCAAAGTCTGCCCCTCGTGTTTTCCTGCAATGTCCAGAAAGGTTTTTCACGTTTCATACCAGAGCCATCAATGTCTTCCAAAGGACTGAACATATAGCACCAAAATTTTCAACTTTTGTCCAACCCAATGCAAAGTCCAAGTTACTGAAACTTCACACTACAGCAGACAGAATCATTACAGAACTCTGCTCTTCATTGATAGGAGATTCAGAAAAGCTTCTTACCTTGTGTGGGCATCTGGGGCTTTCCACACTTTTATCTGACTCAGCTTTGCATCAGATACTTCCACATTCAATGGGACTTCTGGGATCCAAACAGACAACCTGACCTCGCGGATCTGGTCCGCATGTTTGAAAATAATTGTGGCATTCCTGGCTCCATTTGTTTCTGAGCCGTCCACAAAGACATATGTACAATCCAAGGTGACCTGAAGAAGAAAAATAATTCAATTACTTCCTGAAGACCAAGTCAATCTCCCAAGACTGTGAGTGCAACAATGAGCAATTGCATCCGAAACCACACAAAATACATGTAGCCACATCTCTCCTGCATTAAATATGGTCATTTTAATAGGCCTACTTCTGAAGAACACACTCTGTTTTTGATTTCCAACTCACCACCATTGAACACACTTGATCAATGCTACAATACATCTTTTCATTACTGGTTGCTTCTTTTATTTTTCATGGCTTGACTCTGCCATAATTTACAGTCTCTATCAAGCGCTGCACCTGAGCACACGATGCCACCATCGTTGCACTCTTAGCTCAGTGCCGAGAGAAAGATAAGAAAACAAAGAAAATCAGCAGTGGAACAGATAGTTCACAGAGTGCAGCAGAGGTGTGTGTTTGTAAATGAGCTCACATGATCTATGACTCAAATTTTGGCCATGATGTCATCAATTATACAGAATTGGTTGTCTGGAGAATTTCAAAAATTCAGATATATCATGAGAGCAGCATATATCTCATTGCCATCGAACATTTGACAGATCCTCTACTCCCCCAAAGAAATTCACCAAGTGATAAAAGATATCCATGTGTCTCAAAGCTATTTCCTTGATGTGATCTGAGGCAAAATGACCTTTCCAACCACAACAATACATGCTATAGAAAAAGTCGAAGCGTGCACTTACCTTGATAACTTCCTCATCCATCGAATGACAACTGCTGAGTTTTGTGATGTCGTCGGCGTGTCCTGATGTACGGACAGCGAACACCTTCATCGACCATGCCTGTCGTCTGCCAGTCAGAATGGCCAAATTGAGAACTTCCCAAATCTGAAAAGAAACATTAGGAACTCATCAGATTGACCTTGCTGGTCCAAAAAATTCATTTTATGCAAGTGTGCAGGTAAGTTCTTTGACCGTGTTTCAAGAGACTCTGAGTACTAACAAGTAGTAAGAAGATTGGCACTACAAAAAACAAATTCAGAACACTCAATCTATTTGAAAAAGAGCTGTCATACACTCAGCCGAATTCATTAATAACCACATACTAAGTATTTTTTCAAGAACACTAAATTACGCTAAACCAAATGTCACTCAGTATGGCAAACCTCGCACAAGAAAAATATTTTATTAAGAATCACAGACGCAGATATTGATTTCTCTAAGATATCTGCACATTCTGAAATTGGCAAGAAACTAAGGAAACCGAGTTTCCATGGCGACAGTTACTACGGGCTCTCAATCTCTCTGTCTTAAGCCGTATGTATGAAAGGCATGATCTGGATGGTGTGTTGACCCACGGGGTAACATTACTAATAATGTCTCGGTACACCCGCTATGGCCAGTAGTATTTACCAACGTGTTTAGCAATATGTCAACGGAGAGAAACTTGTTGACCGTTCAAGTGCTGCTCTCAAGGAAAAATGTAGCGAACATTCAAATATATCAGCAGCAGGCAGTGCATTTTCTTCATTGATTTTACACAAAGCGTTTGGATTATAAACTCAAGATGAGATTAGGGTTGGCCATCAACAGAGACAACTCCAACTAAATAAAGTTTTGGGCATTCAGAGTGAAAACATGGAAACATTGATGCCTGTCACCTCTGAGGTTGAGGATTCGATCCAGGCATGATCTGTTCTTCATGTAAAATGGGGATAGGCGAAATGGGGAGTAGGCAAAATGGAGAGTAGGCAAAATGGGGAGTAGGCGAAATGGAGAGTAGGCAAAATGGGGAGTAGGCGAAATGGGGATAAACCGTAATAGAGAGGGTGACTTTATTTTTGACAGCACAGGTTTTCTCCGGGTGCTCTGCTCTCCTCCAGCTGTCAATGAAATTCAATGTTGTCTACCGGGTTAATATTTATGATGGCATTTTTGGAGCTCAGCTCTCAACAATGTTATGAATGAAGTCTTCTGACTGCAGAAGCACAGCTGACTCCATAAACAAAACAAGCAGTTTTGACTTCAAGATTGAAAGGCGGAATAGCCTTGGGTGAAATCTACCATGTCAGGCAGCAAATCAAGCGTAATGTATAGGTCCCACAGGACCTGAACCAGGACTTCGGAACTGAAAAGTCGATATTGATAGTAAATATCAATCGTCAGCACAGTGGCATTCTGACAGCGCTGGATTCTCATATAATAAAATAAGCCAGTTCCTACAAAGATAAACAATAAGAGATAAACGCACTGATGCTCAAGAAAAGAGGTCGAAAGAGGGTTCTTTGGAGATTCCTACATTGATCTAGAAATAAGATATACCTTTAGAACAGGGACAATCTCATAACTGTCTGCCTGGCTGATAGGAATTCGTGTGGATGCCCTCTGCTGCTTGACCGGACCGACAGCCAGGTGACTTGGCACATACTGAATTTGCCAAAATATCCGACCATCTCGATCATCATCACGGTATGTGTCTTCCTCAACTTCGAAAACCCAATCGTAAATATCTTGGATCCTGCAAGACAGAGAATAGAAAATGCCATCAAATTTAGCCAACAAGCTATGGGCTGCCCCCTCTGCTCCAAAATGGCAGGATTTGGAATTACATATACCGGTAGTTAGAAGCATCATTTTCTAACACAAACAATTTCCTGTAAAAGTACATTACACTTCTGGTAGCTCGACTAGAAAGTGCCTGAGCGGGGTCGAAAATTTGGAGACAACGTTTCCTTTTATATCTGTAAAAGTAAGTAATACATAATTTTGTTTTCATTTTCACTTCTTATTCAGATGATAGGGTCTTTGCAATTTCATTTCATTACCCAGAGCAATCTACGAAAGTTACACAAGCACAGAACTTGATGTTTTTACAACAGAAACAGAAACATGCACTGCCACCTGTTTTTGATAAGAAACCCAAAGATGCCTTGTATACTAAATCCAACAAGCTTGCTCAACTGCAGGACTAACAACAGAAAGAAGTACTTGTAACTGAGATTCATGCGATACAGGGAATACAGCCAGTACTGGTAGTATATGTAGTACCAGTATACCTTGACATACAGCGATAAACTGGCTGGTCTTAGAAAATCCCACATGCTGGAGAAAGGAGGAAATAGCTCTGCAGGCGTATCATCAACTCAAGTGATGGATTGCTGGCATAGTAAAGGCGGCATCATCACCAATAACATCAACGCTTCACTTCATTATAAGAGAAGATCACAGGATGTATACCAGACTAATGTCCATGAGACCATCAGTTGCAATGGTAAGGAGGGGGGAATAGACAGGAGTAATAATGGGCCATGTCACTATGGAGCAGATTTTAACTGAATTGAGTGAGAGAAGGGGGAACCAGCAAGCCGACAGGTGGCGCTGCGAACATAAAATCTGTAAGACGATGAAAACTTGGCCAAAAAAGCAACGACATCCTTTGGAGTTTGTTTTGTGAGGTACGACATCCTTTGGAGTTTGTTTTGTGAGGTACATGTATGTTATGATGACAGTAGAGTACTTCTGATGATTTGCAAGAGCATGTCAAGGTTACAGAAGGTACAGTACAGGTCACAATTGACATCCCTACGGCTTCGCGTAACTCACAGCTTTGGTTTCGCGTAACTCACCGCGTATCTCGCCAAAATCGCGTAACTTGCCTTGTAAATGACTCACCTCGTAAGTTGCGCGTAACATTCCTCGTGAGTTGTTGCGTAAGTTACGACTGACTTACGCTTAACTTGCGCGAATTTAGGGATGTCAATTGTGACCTGTACTGTAACCATGTTCATACAGGACACTGATATGCAATGGGTCCGAACGAAAAAAAGCACCAGTGGCGGTATGCATAAAACATCTTAAGTGTGAAATTTTCCTTATCTTTTGTTTTACACTTAAAGCCATACAATCACGAGAGCTACCGTAGCCGTCGATTCACATTTTGGTTTGAACACTCGTTGAAAAAGTCACGTGAAAGTGGCATGCTTCCATGTGAAATAATCTGATTGATGATCGACTCAGACCAACAATTATTTTTTGTCATCTAACTTTTGTTAAGGAACTTTCTCAGATTTTTGTTCGAACCAAAATGTGAATCGACGACTACGGTAGCTCTCGTGATTGTATGGCTTTAACTCATTCCAAGACTCTCCAAAACTTGTTGAATCATAATATGAACCAACGAGCTCACAATATCTCTTACATATACACGCTGCACCAAGCAACTGCAATCATCAAGATAGACACAGACAAGCTGCCTTGTCACTAGTCAAGGCGGGTTAGTCTAATATCACACTTGACTAGTCAGCAGTAATAACATCTGCCAAAATCGTCAGATATGTGAATTGCTTGATAGAGGCATCATTTAATTACTCCCCGCGACGTAATGAGGACTTGCAACATGGCTGATGAGGAAATTGGTAAACTTGCCACATTAGTCACCCTCGGCCTCCAAGCATTCTGCTCTGAGGTTCTCCCTCACTAGAAACCTTGTTGCATTCAAACTGATTGATATAAAGACGAAGTGGGATTTCTCAAACTGCATGGTCAGATGAAAATGAAACGACGTAATAAGTGATGAGTCATAGCAGACTGGGGATGCTCAGCGCACCTTAGGAAATAATTATGCTGCTGCCTGTTTTTCAATCTTGATTTTATGGTAATACCCCAGTATAATTTGGCTTCGCCCTCCACTAGAAACCTTGTTGCATTCAAACTGATTGGTATGAAGACGAAGCAGGATTTCTCAAACTGGTCAAATGAAACTGAAAGTAAGCAATGACTCACACTGGACTAGGGGTGCTCTGCATCTTGAAGAAGCATGTTTGCATGTTTTTCAATCTTGATTTTTTTACATGTATGGTAATGACCTAATCCTTTGTCTTTGCCTTCAAGCAACCAGGTGAATAAGGAAGTTTGAAAAAAGAAAGTTGCTTGATCCATGCGATAGGCAGTTGGATTAGGCTATATTCTACAAGATGATTTTGATATTTTGAGATAATATTTTCACTGAAAACACTACCCATACCTACTGGCGAGAGTTCCTGAACCTATACCAAGCAGGTATTATTCATTCACCACAGATACGAGGGATGTAGGCTATAGCCTGCCTTGCATTATTGAACATTACAGTTAATGATTTTCTGTTACATAGGAATGAACAGCACCAGTACTCATCGTGAAGTGTATGGGTTACCGGTTCGGTACTGCAGAACAGTCGGTCAATAACACTCACTAGCAGATGCGAATATCTGGCCATTTCGCGTCAACTCCAGGATCATATTGAAATTGACAATAGAATCATTTGTACAGAAGCACTATGATGTTCCGAATCATCCTCTTTGTGTTCATGTTCACTTGTTGGTCACAGACACATTTTTCATCCAATGCCCAGAGCGTTAATCATGAAGTTAGAAAAGGTTAACACAGTAATAGCAAGGTCATGGATAATACCAATTTACCGTGCTAGAATAATATTGATCAGGAAATGAAACCATTATATGTATTGAGAAATAACAGTCCCATTGCCTCACCTCCAATTTCATCAACAAGACCCATTAGTACTAATGAATGCTTTATGTCCTCTGAGGAGACTGCCTGGTTTACCATGGTTTTTGCGAGATTACAGTGTTCTTGTGAAAAAACAATCAACAAACTTCTCAGTGTAGTATTCCAAAGCTTTGCAATGGACTAGGAAGGAAATACAACAAAACAGGAGCAGAATTCTTGAAGTACTATTAAATGCACTTTGTCCTAGAGTCTGTTCATTTCTTCAACAGCGTCATTTGAAGATGTTACTGATCCAGCATTATCCAACAAGGACATGCAGTATCTTCTAATGTTTCATACAGTTTTTAGCTAGTGGCACATACGGCAACATTGAGGACAAAATGGGTTAAATTGAAAAGGAAACATCAATAGATAATAGAAACCAATGGTGTTTTGCAATTGAGGCTATAGCAAACCAACACTTTTTTAATCTGATCATCTAGCCTGTGAGGGCATACGAATATGCTGTAAGGCTTATTATCTTATTTACGCCATGATGTTAGCTTCAATCAACATGTTGCAATATGAGATATCAGAAAACCATGAATTCAACATATTGAAATGAGGGAATTTTTTGACACTACTTGAACCAAATGAAATTCATTTTGAAGGAGTATAAACAGCAATTGAGAGAATAGGCTAGCAGACGGTGAATTTCCACGCCACTCAATGCAGTGACATACGACACAGTGAAGCTCGGCTGCCGGCATACAGAAGGCTGCTGACAATCAATATCCATGCATTATGCAGCCACTGCTATAGAAGGGCAGCCATGATGAGTTTCCTTCAGTTTAACACCTTTGACGCCAGACACCGGCACCAATGATGGATTGTGCAAAAGAGGGTTCATGGTCATCCTAGCTTTTGTCCCGCTCCTCTTCATACAGTGAATGAAGAGAAGTGAGGTAAAAACCTGCTGGGGGGGGGGGGGTCATGGTCTTACATGTACATGTACATAGGTTGGTATAGTATTCAGACTAATTTTGCTAGGAATGCTGTCTCAATGATGAAACACTGTGGGGATGCCAACTTTGAGCCAGGACTCTGAGAAGTAGATGTCATAGTAGTAGTCTCAGTCTGAAACAACCCCCACACTGCATCCCAAGGATGGGGATCGTAAAAGCCATGCCAAGATTGCTTTATTATGATGCATCCTTCTGAGTGGAGAGGGTCAGTGGTTGCTTGAAAGCTGCTTTTGACAGCTACACGCAGTTATCGATATGAACTCAGATAATAGCTCAACGGTTGTAATGTCAAAACTGTATGGCACAGAAGAGTTAACCGTTTTACTCATGTTATTCCCAAAATTGATAACAAAAGCATTCTCCCCAGAGAGAGGGCTTCTGCATACTACAACCAATAAAAAAAGGAAAGGTGAAGAAACCCACGCATGGAAGCCCAGTATTTGTAAAATGTCACACAGTGCTTTGAGCGATTTCTGGTTCACCCAACACTCTGCCTACACAAGCGTTTGACATTCAATAATAATCCGAGAAACCATCGCCAAGCTGGGCTCCCGAGTCGGTTGCTGAGGATTAGATGAACATTGACTATACATGATGATGAGAACATGAACACAATTCTGTGTTAACAACAAGACTACTCAACAATGTACTGGTGTCACCTATCTCAGTGAAAAAATCATTTGACATTTTTCAAAACTCGACATTTTTCAAACTTCCCATTGCATGGATGATGCAATGTAATACCAAACAAAATATTTTGTGCCATGTAATACAGCTGCAAAGTCAAATACGGTATCAGTAGTTTGAGAATGGGGGTGGTATACATGTAGATGCTATCAAAAAGCCACTTTAATCTTACACGGATTTATTGGCACTGAGCACAGCAGAAAATAAAGTGTGATATGAAGCATTTTTCTCCAAGTCTGTGGGCTTAAGGTAATAATTTGTATTGCAAGAAAACCTTTGCAATGAAATTTCTTTCAAAAGAACTAATTTCAGTCATCTGCTTTACAGGTAGGGCTCAATGAAAACTGTACTGTAGTCCAAATAGAATAGTAGAAACATTGCAGCGCCAGTCATCTTCAGCCTTGTTCACACTGGCGGCGTGGTGCAATGCGCTGAAAAAATCGCCAAGCGGTGTCAGTTTTGACATAGCCCGGCATGGTGCGACGCAGTTGCGTGCAGTGGTCAATGATTAGCGGAAGTGACATCATTCATGTCATTCAAATTGTGCCAGATATGCCGGTATCCTCACGCGGCAGGTGATTTGATGCAGAAAAATAACTGCAGGAGCAATCGGGGGTGGTGGAAATCGCTCGTCGCCTCCTACACAGTATACTGCTTCTTACCGCATCGTGTCGCACCGCAAGTGTCAACAGCTATAGGCTTAACAGTGGAAACAATCAGGCGCGAAAAATTTTGCATTGTTTTGGCAGAGAGTCCAGATGTCCAAATAACCAGAAATGAAATGGTCCATGGACCATGTGCTCACCTGGGTGAATGTACCAGAAGAACAAATGTCGACAATATGTTCAATCGAAATGTTCCCGAGCAAGCCTTGAGTTCCAGGTACAGAGGGTACCCAGACACCTGATCACACCAAATTAGAATATATTAGGTCAAATAGCCATGAAACGTGTCACCTAAAGACAAAATTTTGAACTTTGACCTCTGTGACCTTGAAAAGTAGGTCAAATCACAAACCCGTTACATATGTCATGTATCCTCATTAGATACACCTATGATAACAATTTGGAGATGACCCAGTCATTAGTTCAGGAGTTATTGCACTTTTTGTGTTTGTGGTTTTAGCCACCTGGTGGCCAAGTCAAGAAGTGAATCATGGACATAAAGGTCATCTGCAGGGGGCCACATAGCACATTGGCGCGCTTTGGGTTAAGGCATTCCTGAGTTACAGCACTTTGATGATTTTCGGGTTACGCCACCTGGCGGCCATATTGGATGTCCGATCGGGCCGAAACTTCACATGGACATAAAGGTCATCTGCAGGGGGCCACATAGCAAATTGGAGCGCTTTGGGTTAAGGCGTTCCTGAGTTACAGCACTTTGATGATTTTTGGGTTACGCCACCTGGTGGCCATGTTTGAAGTCAAATCAGGCCGAAATTTGACATGCATGTAAAGGTCATCTAGATGGAGGTAAATATCAAATTTGAGCACTCTGCGTCAGGCCGTTCCTGAGTAATAGCACTTACTTGATTTTCAGGTTACGCCACCTGGCGGCCATATTGGATGTCGAATCGGGCCAAAACTTGGTATTTTTTAAGGTACCCCTCCAATGCATGTTTATGCAAGATATGAAGTTGCTCGGTGAAATAATGACAAACTGTGGCAGGTTCGTCACTTTTGTCGAACTTTGACCTCTGTGACCTTGAAAAGTAGGTCAAATCAAAAACCCGTTATATATGTTATGTATCCTTATTAGCTACACCTATGATAAAAATTTGAAGATGATCTAGTCATTAGTTCAGGAGTTATTGTACTTTTTGTGTTTTTGGTTTCCGCCACCTGGTGGCCAAACTGAGAGTCGAATCGGACCGAAACTTGGTGTCGTGGGTCATCTGACCTAGGGGTATATATGTACCAAGTTTCAGATCAATAGCTCCAGCGGTTACGAAACGTGCCCTGCTAACGGACAACGACGGACGACGACGAAGGACGACGACGACGACGGACGACGACGGACGACGGACGCTCGGCCATCGTATAAGCTCACCACAGGTGAGCTAAAAAGCAGCAACGACAACAAATACTTTCATTTTTTTCTAGCAAAAAATGAAAGTATTTGTTGTCGTTGACTGCTTTTTTCTGGTTAATTTTGCATTGCACATCTGCAGTGTGAACAAGGCTTAAGAGACTGCAATTTCAAATCCTGGTTGAACCCATTTCTAGTCATCCTGAGAATATCAGAGCCCACCTTCTCCCTTCATCACCACACACAAGTTCAGTTCTCCGATAGATGCCAACTGAATATTGCTAATAGAGAGCTTCTGCAAGCGACCGGTTAGGCCATACGACTACGTTTATCTATTGTTTGGGTGCACTCACACAATAGATAAACGTCGTCGTAGAGCCTAACCGGGCGCTTGCAGAAGCTCACTAATGATGAAGCTTTACTTGTAGTAGTGAAAGAGATACCAGTATGTCAGAATCTGAAATAGATAGCACTGCCAGCAAAAACAGCGACAGACAAGACAGGTTATTTCAAGGATTCAAAGAGGTGATGAATGTCAGTGTTCTAAATATGGAAAGGATAATCCTCATATACAGCCTCCAGGAAAATCAATGAGACTATGATCTATAGGAGAATGTATACAGTCAGTACAAAGTCAATTTTTCAAAGTAAGACCTTGGCCAACAACTAGCAAACATACAGTTTGAAACCAATCAGTGTGGAAATTTTCAGCTGTATAACCTAGCCGAGGCAGTTCATCACTGCTTTGGTAATCATTTCAGTTTTGAATGTGTGCACCTGGTACCCCCCCCCCCCC
>NMRB01001342.1:60004-170718 GCA_002633025.1 Notospermus geniculatus
AGAGGGTGTCCAAAAAGTGTCCGTGATAAGGGAGATGATCTAAAAACCCAATTGAACATCACACAATCTGGTCCCCAGACCTGTGGAGAGACACTTTTTGGGATACCCTATACCGGTAGGCCAAATCATGTCCATTGTACAAAAGGACGATACCATGTGGTGCTCATCAGGCCTAACTGACTGACCATTGCACTCAGTCCGAAGAATTTGAGGCTTTGGCACTTTCCAGTTACATTGCACATCAAAGTGAACTATTAGGCCCACAAAT
The DNA here is from genome assembly GCA_002633025.1 of Notospermus geniculatus. Taxonomy (NCBI): domain Eukaryota; kingdom Metazoa; phylum Nemertea; class Pilidiophora; order Heteronemertea; family Lineidae; genus Notospermus; species Notospermus geniculatus. Next base: position 60,273 of record NMRB01001342.1, read on the forward strand.
ACAGTATCATCAAGTATTAATCCTTTTCTTTTCTTTCCAATGCCAACTATACATGTACATAGAACTTCTGCTAAAGAATTATGTTCTTTGATAGCAGTACAGTATAGTTTGTGCTGATTACCGATGGAATGATGTCATGTATAAATATCTTCTTATCCACATCCACTGCTGTTCCGAAACACTTGATCGAGAGTCAAAGTGTAGATATGCAGACCATATTTGTCAGTCCACACTTCACAACACCCCATTCCACAGGTTGAAATAATGTTTTCCAATAGGCACCGTTTTTTTGTTCAGTGCAAAGCTTTTATCAACATTATCTTCCGCCCACTTATGTAATGTAGTATATTGACGTACGTCGCATCATATAGCTAAGGGCTGTGGGATAAACCGTGAGCGATGCATGGGATAATAGTGATACGCAACATCGTCATCCAACGCGTAGCTATAGAGATACCATCCAACTTGCAAGGAGAGGGCTGCAGCATGACGTTTGAAACAGGAATAAAACGATCTTTTCTGACGACCATAGAAAGGATAGTCATTGGTTTCGTCATAGGATGACTATACTTTTTGCAGATATGAAAATGTGTATACTATTTACTATGCGAAAACAGGGAGGAAGTAAACACTTTGTTGCATCTTTCAAGATTTACCAAATATAATGAATATGCTGCAAAGTCCACTTCATTACTGCTGAAAAATCCATAGCATTTTGACGGGGTCCAGACTTTCTAGTGGTTTGGTTTTCCACAACTGAACAGGTTATTAATTCAGCTTCATTTACAATACTGGCAGACTTTTGATGCATCTATCCTTGGGAATCCTTGAAAAAGTTTTTTAAAATACATCAGGCACCCATTATGTCATAAAGGAATCAACCATAAAGGTTTAACTGCGAACGATGAGCTTACTGAGGGAGACACTTCCTTTGTTGCCACCAGATGTCTCTCACTGCCTGAATTTTGGCTTTACGTAATAGGCACGAGCTTCAACTTTTTTTGTGGTGAAGAGGTACATGAACCTGCCAACATGATGCTTTGAATTCCATTTCTGACGATAACTGAGCTATTTTCAGCACAATTAGTGTTCCATGTACAAATGTACGTCAGCCTATTCAAATGTACACCGATGATCCTGAACACACATCGTTCGTGGGGTTCTCATTAATTCAGACCTTTTGTATCATAAGATCAACTAGTCGGAATTCAACAAAATTTGCAGCGAATGTGCAGAAGGGTCTTGCCTATCACATGGAAACGTCAGAATGCAAATCTGTTGGGTTTTAAAGGCATATTGTCCACATTTATAAAATGCTAAATTTGTCAGTTGAACCTTTATGGTTGATTCCTTTATGATTATATTTGATGCAACTAAATGTGAATACTCATCTCACTCCAAAGCATCTGAGAATTGGAATCACCTATACAATAACTACATAACTCACGAAATTTTATGAATTTATGACAAAATTAACTGTCCTACCATTTATGATCCTGACCTACTTCAACCTCATAAAGCTTAATGACCAGCCAGACATCAACCCAGTGAAGTGGGTAAACATGCTTCAGACCTATTAGCAAGAATATATTCTTGCTATTAGTGACATTTGGGATTGGCCATTTGATGTATACGTGACATATCATACTGATGAACTCAATGAATCTATCTAAGATTGACATGACATGATGACATATTTGACTGGGATCTTGGCAACTAGATGAGTCCATGCCATTGCTTCCCTGTCTACGCTACATGTATGACGGGGAAAAAGAGCCTAGAGCCATTTTGGTTCAGCCGACAGCATTCAGGTCAACGCCCTCTTCTGCATCCCGAGGTAATCGGTGGTTTCGGTACTTGCATAATTACAAGACCTGACCTTCAGAAGCAAATTCTTGCAGTAAGATTTAATTCTTCAACGCCAGTAGAGATGTTGATGATGATGGTGATGATGGCATATCATATACCACCTAATACGCTTACCAACATTGAGCAAAATGATGCTCATATCAAATTCATCTACTCTCATGAGAATTGCCAGGTACTTTTGCATCAAAGATTCAGAGACTGTCCGCTGACTCATACCACAACCAATGTCAACGTTTGGAATGGCTGTTGATTATCTAATTTGCTGCAGAATTCCTCTGCGCAAGACGCCCAAGGGCAAATGTGCCGCAGAAAAAGCAATATAGTGATGTTGCAACCATCTGAGTTATCTCGAGGGCGAACACAATGATGGTGAGGGTTCTTTGAAGTGCTTCAAATGCCATGATATATTGACGGAAAATGCTTCATTCGGAAAATGACGATATATACTAATAGTAGATCATTACCATTTATATTAAGCATCAGTTGGGTAGGGAAAAATAGACATTAAGGGGCTCGTAGCAGTTGAGGAGATAACAGGTAATGCATTTTTACATTTTTAAGAGACAAAGTGAATGCACTGTTAATTTAAATCACCCTAAGCCATTGGCACTGGTGTCTGACCCACAGAGTTAATCTGTGGTCAATATCGCTCTACCTCCAGCACGTCCAGGACCAGCCCCAGCGATTTTCCACATGATAAATAACCATTGAGCCTCTACTTCAGCCACCTCATGTTTTATTCACAGCCAGCTGTGGCAATGCCAAGATGGAAACGGATGAAGGCAGACAGCATTCTTTATGGTAGCACATTAAACCCACTGAATAACAGAGGAGTAAGGTCAAGGGACAGAAGAGACAGGGAAGCCATCCATTGACATTTAAAAGCTTCCTTTTGGGAGGGGGCAAACCATCTCTCAAGCATGTCAGAGTCATCTAGGATAAAACCTGTAGTGACAGTGAGTTGGTACATCATAAATGTACACCTACACACATTCGATTGGAGTAAATATGGTGCTGAAATGAATGGTAAACACAAAGCTAACTAGCTTCAAACACTCTTAAAAGCAGTTGAGAGCACAAACTGAAAATTACAATAAACAACATAATTTGCAATCAATACGATCTAATGGGAGTGAGCCGAACATGATTGCCACACCCGGAGTTTCACACGCACGCACTGAAACATGGCATTGAGACTAATCAATGGTATAAATAGTAAGCTCCGGTGTACCCAGTCAACCCCAAGTTTCATCATGATGTGACTGGAGATCAAAATCCAATGTTTACAAGCGATCGCCATGATTCCATTTTATTACACAGGAGACATGGGAGAATATAGGCCATGCACCTCACACATTCTTTGATATCTCATTGCTTACCACCCATCAGAATGCCAGAAGCTGGTTACATTGAAAATGTAGGTCAGGCATCAAGAGACAATTCACATCTTTTTTTCAGCAGCACATGATAAGGCCTACACTTCAATTTAGCACAGGACAAAAACTGTACATCTTGAAACACAGCTTACCAGGTCCAGCACAGAATGAACAGACACACTGAAATCAGGGCACCTGATGACAGGGTAAATCAAAATCAATGCTAACATCACTTTCTCGTCTGTTTGAGGTCAATGGTCAGTGATACTTGGCGGAGTATGACTATAGCCGTACTTACACTACAAACGAAGTCCGGACTTCTGCTTATACTACATAAACAGATAAAAGCCGGGCGTAATGAAGCCCGGGTCTACAAAGTCCGGACGTCCTAAGCCCGGATGACATGAGTGGGTCTAGATTAATTCCAGACTTGACCCGGGCTTCTACATCAGGTGTAAGTGCAATTATCTTAGTTCTAGACCCGGTGACAGATGGTGTTGCGATAATTACAGGTGTTCACCATGTGTGACCCGCGGATGTGACCTCTGAATTCACCTGCGATCGCTGTGTTTCACACTAATTGGATTTGTAGTGTAAGTGGTCTGATGGAGAAACCCGGACTTCAAATGAGTCCGGACCTGAAAAAATCTGGACTTCTCTTTGTACTGTAAGCATCTTCCAGTGTAGTATCAGCCTTTAAAAAACATTGTACCCATTCAGCCCACTTCTACCTTTGTTCATTTCATCAAAGTAGATGACACGGAAGGAATAGTACTTCATCTTCCCTTCCAACAAAAAACATGACTGCTTCAAGACTATACGTAAATGGTGTAGGAAGCTTACCTGGAAGCTTTTGTGTACACTTTGTCACTACGAACAGTTGCCACGACAACCGCTCCCCTACGTTTGGTGTTCAGATCAATGTCGAGATGCCATCGGTCAGGGTCTTTGGGTTCCACGCCAATAACTTTTATTCCACGTCTGACTTTGATTCTGAAGACAAAAATATAACTTGCAATTAACTCATTACCGAGAATTATATTGTATTCTGTACAATGTACATTATAGGCCCACTTCCGCTGACACGACATACATGTATCAGACTGTATTTCAAGAAACTGACATGCTAAGCTTTTACCAGGTTTTTCCTTCTTGCCTCTGCATTTCAGAAGAAGTGACACTTGATGGAAAGGAGATACTGCCCTGTAGGAAGCCGTAAGGTCCTTTACAAAAGCCTCCCGCCCGAAAGTGGCAATGACAAATCGTCAACACCTACCTGACAGTAAATTTCTGCACATCAGATTCGGCCTGCAGTTTGACTGGTCCTCTGAACTTAGTCCCAGGCAGAACTGGCTCCTTCGGTACATAAAGCAAAATGTGTTGGTCCTCCTTCAGTTCCTTATAGCGAGTCGTATCCTTATCCAAACGCACTGCACCAACATAAAACTTCTGTAAACTCTCCACTTTCCCATCAATAATCGATTTAATTGTGTTTGATGAGCTGGAGCACTCTAAGTTTTTCTCTATAGGATAGTACGAATAGTAAACATCGGCACTCCGATAAGGATCCTTCCACCACACATCAGGAATGACAATATCCGCCGTGCACATATTTTTGTGTCCGTCTATTATACAAACTGATGCCGCCCGCTGCATGTTGAACTGGGCATGTACCTGCAAGCACCATCGTTGCTCTGAAACAACAGGTTTGGGCAACACTTTTTTCTTCACATTTGTTGCTTTTGCACTATTCCCTGGAACCTCTATGATCTGACTAGAATGGCACAGGACTTGTAAAATCGGACGCTCCCGTGTCAGAGACCGTGACACAATGTGCGCACTTATGTCTATATTTTTTAGGCTTTCAAAGTCGATGGTACCGTTCATATGACTAGTGATAAAAGAGTTGTGATTGACAAGAGCCTCAGCCTCAAACTGCCCATATGTCGCCTTCACTGTGTTAAATGGTGAAGGGTGAGTGATCGCAAATTGTTCTTCCTGCAGGAGTGGGTTGAAGATAGAACTCTTCAGAGTCAATGGTTTGATGAAATATGCTCTGTCTTTCTGAGTAAAGGAAACATCCACAGATTGAGCACATCCTGGAAGTAGAAACATTAAAATAACACACACTCAGAAAATGAAACCTCATCCTCAGCATTTTGTGGTGTGGCAGTTATATAAGTCACTGACTAACCTTACTCAGGTTTTTCACTAACGCCAGAAAAGTCTCTTTGGATGTATGAAATATGCTGCACTAAATGATGACCCTCACTTTTGGGACAACTGACTAAGAATCTTGTTACATGTACATAACTCCTCTCAACTTCATCCAAATTCCTGACTTGACTACATGTCAAAAAAGTAAAACCATGCTTACTTATTTACTACAACAAGTAATCCAATTCAATAATCTTTGAGGAAGAAACCAATAATGTTGCTATAGGTTGTAGAAACAACATTGTCATCGACAGGAAACAATCAATAATCACACTAATGCAATCCTCTTCCAACCAATAAATTACTAATATTCATCAATTTTTCAGCGTTCACACAAAAACAATGAGATGAATACATGACAGAATGAGATGACTGGAAATTGCTGTATTTTTGTGAGAAACGATATGAATTCAAAACTTCATGACTATAAAGCAAAGTATGTTGGTTTTACTATAACTTCATAAATTCATACCATAATGTTTTGCTAAACAGACAGTTCCCACTGAAATAGGCTCAGACTCCAAGTTAGTCATGTGCAACAATTTAGAGAACAATCACTCTGACATTCAAAAGATAGGAAAAAAGAATGCCTTGACTCATGGAGTATTTTATACAAAAACTATGGTTCAGGTCATAGCCTGTAGTCATGGTACCGGTACATATACATGTACTAGTACACAATCTGTACCTGAGTGGAACCTTCCTAAAAAGGACACCTTTGGGACTGAATATTGCTGCTCTTATTTCAGAGGTATCCTGGTCACAGTGAGTGGTCAAGATGAAAGGGACAAATTCGGGGCTGAACTTCGGTGCCCTAATAGAGGTGTCCTCCCTGTCCATTAAGGGAGGTTGTACTCTAGATCTTAGCCAAGATGTCCACAATCAATGCTAACAATTCTGAAAAATGTCTGTTTTATTAACTTCCACCAGGATTTTCACCTGAATTTAAATGTGACTTCAGAAAATCACATCATATGTGACCATCATTCATTTCCACACAGGACTTCGTAGGGTAGAAATTTAGGCCTATTACCCACATACTTTTTTAGTGTAACAATCCATGGAAAATGAGGATTATTTGTCTTTATTTTCTTTCCATAGATTGGCAGAAGTTAAGCTCATTGAACAAATACAGCAGCCTAGCGACTGCAGCAGTGAAATTGTTTTACTTTTTTAGCCTAAACCATAGCTAAAAAGAATGGGAAAAGAATATAAACACTGATAAATGCAGTCCCTGTCGAAAAATGCAAGGAATGTCATGTCTGATAAACCTATCTCATCATGCTGTCTGATATAGGTATCAAAGGGTTCAACAGGAATGAAAAAGCCCAGAGCAGGATATCCACACTGACACTGCATGGGAAAGCCGCTTTCCTTTCCATCTCGAAGCCGTCCCTATATACAATGTATACGACTAACAACAGGCTGCTAGTACATACAGCACACTAGCTACTGAAATCGATAAAACTTACCTGCTAAAATGTGCCCCAACAATATCCAAAGGGCCTTCCATATCAGCCCCATCCAGGCCATCCTAAATTTCAGGCTATAAGAATCCATTCACTAAGTGTCAAGAACAACACTAGCGTGATAAAAACGGTGGATATGAGTGAATTCAGTGTATTTTCAAGCTATCGAAATGACAAGTACGGAGAGCCTACATCTTGGAGACTGCACTACTTTCAATAATTAGGATATCATTGCGCCGTATCACTGATGGGGGTTTCCACTCTCGTCAGACGAACCACGAAGAACAGAAAAAGTCGATAGTTTCAGTTCAGGTCCCTTCTGAAGGTGATTTCGAAAACTACTCTGGCTACACCATTCTTCAATACGACCATATTGTCGTTTTATGTTAGAAGTCTATTGTGATACTCGAGTTGAATGGGACCTACTTTGCGAATGAATGCAAACCTGAACAATTCGGTGGATGATAAACATAATATCATGCACAGTTACAGGTATTGAGACAGTCCTCAGGTCAAATACACCGATCTTGTCTTGCATTATCATCTCCGAGTGCGAAGGGCAATCCACTTTCTCATTGCATCCAAACGGCTTCTGCTCGGTATGAAGGCGCCACCTAACGTAAAAGCCATACAACAGCTTGGGGTACAACCTGATTCAGTATCCCTTTAATGAGGCCAGCAGTGAAATATTGGGGTACATGTAGTTTTCGTGCAAAATATATGCTGGTTTATATCTTTGAACATAAACCAAAGAGAAACTTGGGGTATTTTTCCTTCCTTTCAACATGACGCAGCTCCGTTGTGTCACCATGGGCAAGACACTTAGTCCATGTGAACATAACGGCAGTCATTCCGGATCCACTGCGATCCACGATTTCGGAAAAGAGGGGGCGCACTGTGCTAGAAACATTGAAATCTGCGGTGAATTTCAATGATTTGCTCCAAATTTTAGATTTCACGGTCACGGATCCGCGCCTGGTCATTGCCAACCCCTAGAGGAATTATAGCCCAACCCAAAACTGCTGTGTAGTAAAGTGTGGTTCAACCAATGTAAGAAAGAAGAGTGGAAGGGAAAATCGATTTTTCTTTTTTTCCCCTGTTTTACTCTCTTCATCATTGCGCTCAGGTTCCTGCATTTGACAAGAAACGGACTAATAGATGCGACTTGGCATCTTCCAAAAATTGCCACGCGTTTTCCGCACAGGTTGCGATCTGGGAAATTAGCAAAGTTGCCTGGTCTCATTTAGTGACTTCGTGTAAAAAGCAAGACAGGGATGTCAATAGGGAGTTTTCGCAAATCTGACGAAAAACGAAGTACGAAATACGAACTTGGACGTCATATCCATGACGTAATGTATTTCAGGAATGGTTCGTACCACAAATGTCCCTCCTGCCAGTGCGTCTTTTAGCATGTCATGTAGGATCGAAAGAGTTATGGCGCATCTTGAATTTTTAAATTTCCAATTCGTATCAACGGAGTGGAAACGAAAGATAAATTTCAAAGTTTAATATACACCGTCGTACCTCTGTCGTTCTAACGTCATACGCTAAAAGACGCTCTTGCAGCAGGCGATATTTATGGTACCAGCCATTTCCTGAAATACATTACGTCATGGATATGGCGTCCAATTTCGTATTTCGTACTTCGTTTTTCGTCAGATTTGCGAAACCTCCCTATTGTGCGCCAGGTTCATTTACGACTCTTCTGCGGGCTATTACAGTGACATCTGGCGGAAGGGATTCGTGAGACTGGTTCCCGTCTTACACCACGCTACGGGTGTGTAGGTAGTCTCGCGTCACCAGCCTCTCTCTGTTACAGGAGAGAGTCTGGTAGAACAGACTACAAAATCTTGTTACCGCCAGGTGGCGAGTGTCCAGCTCAGAGCATCCGAATCTGATTGGCCAACGGCTGAAAAACATGGCTGCGCCCATGAAACGTATGATGAACGAAAGAGTCTGAGGTGGAATTTACCTTTTTAGCACGGCAGGAACGACTATGCATGGTCATCGATTGACGGAATAAGCCGATTGTACAATAGGACTTACATTTTGTGCCATGGATTAGGTCACTTCCGACCAGGGATTCTAAAGTTCAGCCAGACGGTAAATCGATCCTTATACAATACAATTCCACTTTATTTCATCGGCAATCCACCTCAAACGACCAGGCTCGATCGCCTTCTATATATCACTCGGCGAAAACCACGATAAAACGTGTTAAAAAGGTAAAATTTCCCTCGGACTGTTTCGTTCCTTGTTCGTTCATCATGCGTTTCATGGGCGCAGCCATGTTTTTCGGCCGTTGGCCAATCAGATTCGGATGCTCTGAGCTGGACACTCGCCACCTGGCGGTAACAAGATTTTGTAGTCTGTTCTACCAGACTCTCTCCTGTAAGAGAGAGAGGCTGGTGAAGCGAGACTAGTGTGTAGGCGGCTTAATGAAGAACCAGTCTAATGCGGGTCAGCCATCGGCTTTACCACGAGTTAACGGTTAATTTGCGATAAGTTTACGACTGCAGCCGCAAACGAATGTGTGAAAGCCTATAGCTTGCTTTTTTTTAAAAATCAGATACATGCGTAACTTCAAATAATTATTGCATTATCACTCCTTCGTCAATGAATCGGTGAATGTGCGCATCGCCAAAGTTTTTTTTTCGGTGACACTTCTGCATTATGATTTATGACGTTCGCTTTGCAATAAATGTTGATTGAAAACATGTCTCGAAAGACACCTTTTTTTCTCACAATTTTGGTAATATTATACGGACTGCCGTTGTAGCACTTGTGCACACATCCGGTATTAGTGCCAGGCCTGCCAATCTTATCAGACAGATATACCGCTTAGTGACGAGATCGCTTTCGTGAGTTTTGATGTAATTTCGTGATACCGGGAACCGGGAACGGTATTGACGTCCGATTCAAGAAAACAATCTCCCTTGTCGTCAGCGTCCTATATAAAGTGATCGTCTCTCCAGTCGGTACAAGCAATTCTGGGTGAGAACGCAGGAGGAGGACAAGCCCAGCACCGAGAATGACGAATTTGGCGCTACAGCTTGTGGCTTTGGTCGCGTTTTGTAGCTATGCCGCAGCCAGAAAGTAAGTCTCTCTTCTTTTTTCGTTTTTTCCCCGCATTTTGTTACATATGGCGTGAAAGTGTACAGTGGTTTGCGGGTACAAACCAGGATGCCAAAATGTCCTGCCGCCCATTCTTTAGATTGAAGTTTGTGATTATCAGAGATTTATACGGCACCGTGGCAACCTTTATCGCAAAATCTTTCTACATTTTCGAAGTAGGCCTACTTTCGTCTGGTGCCAATTTTCTTACAATATTCTGCCAAAATAGGGTAATTTCCGTGAATTAACATGCTAGGACAAATGTCATGGCGGCAATAGCGTTGCCGGCTATAGTGCGGTGCCGAGAGATGGATCAGATACTCTCCCCAGGCCCAAGACATTCTTTGGAAGGGTCATTCCCTTTCAAAATAGGAGAACCGTGTATTGTCCATTTTGCTGAGGAGAACCGTGTGTTGTCCATTTTGCTGAAACGTTTTTGCTTCTCATGATCGGACATTGTTGTTGGTAAAGCAGGCGATCCGCATGATAAAAGCTGCAATTGTTGTAAAGAAGACGACATGTAGGCCCAACTCGCAGGAGGAGAACAAAACGGTCAACAAATCAATCTGCAGAACCCCAACTTTTGCAGGGTTCCAAATTGCCATCTGGGATTTCATCTTTCATTCTAATCGGCGATTGGTGATTGGTGAGCAATGCGCGTCCTTCAAATGTTTTGACTTTGCACTACTTATTTATCGTCACACGAAGAGAACGGACAAACGGTGGCAATTTTGCGAGAATAGGATAGGCCTACTAACTTTGAATATATGAGCTTGTTTTTGTGGATCAATAAGGATTCTAATGTTATCTCTCTTATCTTTCTTTTTAAAATATGAAATTAGCCAAATAGCTAATATAACAGAAGGTTATTTCATTGATAGGAACGATAGGTCAAAGACATCCTGGAACACTGTTGGTTCGCAACTGATTACTCTGTGTGTCAATGATATCCTATAAGATTAGTTGAATAATGCGTTGTGCATGTGTGTTCTCACACTCCAAAGCCTACTTCTTGAAACTTTTTACGCACGGTTCTTTTACATCTTCTGTGAAACCTGAGTCATCAGGTCAAGCTACTGAGGCGCACATCTTGTAAATAATCGTGTATTTTGACACTGTCATGACTGTTTAACCTAGAAATGTCACAGAGTAGGCATCAACCTTGGTTTCTACTGGTCCATTGGCGTGATTGGTTTGGTGGTTGTTGGAAAAACCTGGACGCTGGATGCTGGATTTTGCATCATTGGATTGAACCGCCTGGATTGTCTTGGCACACGTCTGGTGACCTGGGGTGAACGGGAATGGAAATGTCTCACTTGAATCATCATCAAGGACTTGGAAGCTGATGAAATGCAGAGGGAAAACAGAAGAAAAGGCAGTGAAAAATTTATCGTCTGCTAAAATACGCAAGCAGTAGTTGACCTAAAAAGATGTTGACTTTATAGATTGTTTTTCTTCCTGCTCAGGTAGGCCTAATTTAGTATGACAACCGACATGTGTCACTGCATACTTGCTGCATTCCAGCTAAATTCAGGCCAAGCACGTGGTTTCAGCCTGACAGACTGTCAAAAATAGACTTCATTACATAAAATCCAGGCGGTGCAATCCAATGATGCAAAACCCAGAGTCCAGCATCCAGCGCGTCCAGGTTTTTCCAACTACCTTGGTTTGGGTGCCGGTATAAAAAAGCATCTTGTCCAAACAAGGCCATCGACTGCGTCTTTGATGGGCGTCGTCAGGCCAGTACATGTAGACTGGTGAGAATCAGATGAAAAAAAACGGTGACTTGTGTCAGCAGTAGGCCTACCACCAACAACATCATTTACTAAAAATTTGCTTATCTTGGCCCAGTTTGGAGCTGTCCATCTTGGAATTGTACGTTTTCAGCATTTTCAACATGCAAACACCAAGTTTCAGTAACAAAGACTGCATTTCCATTTTTCAGAGGATATTTATTAACCTCACCACGGGAACTAAAAGCTGGAGGATCTGCAAAAATGTGCTTGACACTGACAGATGTTGATAGCACCCTTTCTCTCACCATGGAATTCCAAGAGAAAGACAACACAACAATAAACTCCATGGTGTACACTTTCCCTAATGGTAAGTAGGCCTAATTTATATTGTTGTTTTTTACCCTTTTACTGCTCTGCTTTTTACCCCTTTAATACTGTTTTGCTTTTAACCTATTTACTAATTTGCTTTTTTAATCCTTTACTGTTTTGTTTTGTACCATTTTATTGGTTTCCTATTTTCCCTTTTCCTTCTTTGCTTCTTTACCCTTTATTGCTTCGGCAGAGGAGTGGATCATTTGATGTGATGTTTTTAATTCCATCTACATCCTACCTCCTTTCAGGTGTTGGCAAATGCGTGGAGCATGATGTCCCCAGCAAACTTGCTGGCAAGCGAATTCAGCTGTATGTGAGAGGCGAAGCAGGCGACTATGTGTTTGAAAATCGTAAATGGATACAAGTTCGAACCCAGAATCCTCTTCTGACCTTCGTCCAAACTGACAAGCCAATGTACAAGCCTGGACAATTAGGTAACCAAGACAGTGATTTTTCACAGGATGAATTTCTTTAAAAAAAAAGAAGAAGGGCGAAATTTTGCAGCACCAAGTAGAATACAAGGCCGAAGCTTCAGTTTCAAAAATTATTGGAACATAGAATACTATATCTTTGTGAAAAGTCTATACAATTTAGGCCCCCAACTTCAAGGCGACATGTCCTGATAATGATCATGCAGTTCTGCGCGAAGAGAGAGATGTTTTTTTTACAAAAAAAATTATGTTTTGTCAATTACAGTGCAATTCAGGGTTCTCAGCCTCAATCATGACCTTACTCCAATTGAACAGACGGTGAGTTGTCACATTTTTGCTTTCAAGAGTTTATATGATGTTGCACAGTGCTGCCTTAGCTTGAACCATATTCTGTGAGGCTATTGATGTCTGCATTGATATGACACTTTGTCTTTGCAAGCTTATAAGATATTGATAAACAAGATAAGATTCAAGGATTTGATTGAAAAGGATCACTTCTGATCCCGATGATCTAACACTGCATGTTGATAAATGATAGCCTTATCATATTGTGTTCTTTGATTAAAATAGGACAAAAACAATGTGAACGAGGGTGTGTCTGCTAGGATCATAAATCCATGAAAAACTGAGAATCACCCACTACTGGCTAACAATTCTTCAAAAAAAACAATGGTGTTCAATTCATTTGTGTTCAATTCATTCATTTAGATCGGCCCACCTGAAGCACTTTTCTTGATCCATCAGCAACTTCATATCTTCGAGTCTTTAACTTGGCCTCATGTTAACATGGATAAAAACAACTTGTTGACTGCATTGTTTATACCTTTTCCACTGTTGGCCTACAGACCTACCAGGAAGGAAGCAACACCGTCATGGTTGTGCCACCGGCCCATCCACAAATAGACTTGGGGAAATAATGCCCTGCCATTTTGAAATACATGTACATATTTACATATGGAATGAGAATGAGACTTGCATGTACCAACGTAAAGGCAAGTCTCATTCCATTAGACTTTCATGATGGCCCCAAATATGATGTCAAAGCAATCTCTACTTATCAATCCATTTTCAGATTTCCAAGGTGTTCATCCAGGACCCTAAAGGAACAAGGATCATGCAGTGGAAAAATATCACTACAGAAAAAGGTAGACGGTTTCAAAATGTTGAGAGAACGAATGTTGGAAACGTGATGGGTGGTGATGCTGTTGCCAACAAGCCAGCAAAGAGTTGCTTGTGAAAAGTTGTCACTATTAAAGTTGGTGCAACATCAAAAACATTCTGAGAAAGCTGTGAATACGGAGCCTGAATTAATACGGACATGGTTGTGAGTATGTTGGCGTGAATGGATAAATTGATAGAATATTTGTTGATAATAAAGGTAAGTTTAGACCACTTACTTTTGTAGGTTTAGCCTCTTTCAAGCTTCCTCTGTCTAAAGAACCGCCGCAGGGACAATGGAAGATCACTGTTGAACTAATGCCAGGTAATTCAAGTGAACAGAAGTTTACAGTGAAGGAATATGGTAAGTTGGCAGCCAAATTTCAAGAAAAGCTTCAGATGGATTGAACTTCTCAAAACTTAAGTGTAAAATTGCCCTGTGATGCTGAAATGATGACAACTACTCTGGTGTTCTGCAGTGTTGAACACCTTCTCCAAGTCCACTGTCAATCATGCAATCCAGAACACAGACAATTTCATGACAGCATTGCTCTGAATGTTCTTTTTATTTCTTTCGTCTTACTTACCACAACATTGAAATTACATGTACAATATTGAATTCCCATCAACTGACTGTGCTGTAATGTTTCTGCATCTGCATAATGATTTGAAATTTTCCAGTTCTACCTAAGTTTGAAGTAAAGATCAACTCACCATCATATGTCTATATCAACGACGAAGTCATCTTTGTGGAGATATGTGCAAAGTAAGATAATGGAATATTCTTGTACCTTTATAAATTCTGTCATATTGTCATATTATTTGTAGGAGAAAGATATTAACTCAGTATAGACTTCGGCATCATCTCGACCATGGAGGAAAACTTTTGTGCAAATGGACAATCATGAGACCTTTACGATTCTCCAAATTTACATCCCTAATCATCAGCGACAGCCTCCCATTGCCATTTCTAACATCTTGTGCTTCAGATACACATATGGAAAACCTGTGAAAGGTGTTGCTGAAGTGGTGACTAAAGCAAAGACAACTGGATACAATTATGGTGGACCTCGGCCAGTCTTGCGGAACAGATTAGATGTGAGCATACAATGGATACAATATTTTTTACTTTTTGTTGCAGGTTAGATTTGGTTCTGAAATTGGTTTTCTTTGGCATTTGTTTCATTTAATCGGTTATGTTACCATTCTCCAGATAAATGGCTGTGGGAAAATGGTTGTCAATGGGTCAAGCTTGCGTTTGAAATCAAACCGTTTTCCAATCTGGGATGCAAGCATATTCTTTGATGCTGTCGTAAAAGAGGAGGGTACTGGAGTCTCAATGAAGGGAAGTGGATCCAGCAAGATACACCGCCAAAGCTATGAAATCGACATCTCATCGTACACTGATAAATACTTCAAGCCAGAACTCCCACTGAGAACGAAGGTAATAGCAGAATGTTCTGCCATCATTTGTGATTTTGATTTCTCATTCATTCCGTAAGATTTTAGCCAACAGGTACATCCTTTAATAAGCGGATATCCAGCTCATCTCATGATCTACAGGCATAATTATTTTCACCAGAGATGGATTGGACATGTATTGAACTGAAACGGATTTTGCAGGGTCTTGTGACGTATCCAGATGGACGACCAGCACCAAATGTGAACATCAAAGTTGAGGTGACATCATATCAACCAAGTGTTCAGTACAAGCGATTTGTAAGGAGCAATGATGAAGGCTTCTTCCATTTCACCTTCCCACCAATGAAACGAGATGTCACGGAATTCAATATTTATGTGAGTAGGACTGCAGTTGAAAGAAATAGACTAAAGATTGTCTGTGTACATTGGCAACATTTTTCCAACATTCAGAGTAACAAATGTTCAGAGTGGCACAGGGGAAAGCGGTTTTCAGTGTTCAAATTGTTGCTATAATTTCTTGGCTTAGTGTATACAGGGTCAAAAGATCGTCGGTGCTGCTGAGGAATGCTGTTCATGCAGCTTAGTCAAGTGATGCTGAATGTTGCACCATGAATCTGGACGTTAGATCAACTACAGGGCCTGTTTCACAAAGTGACTTAAGCTGATGGTACCATAATAACTCAATGCATTTTCCATTTGGTGAAAGGTACCATTAGCTTAAATCACTTTATTTAACAGGCCCCAGAACATTATTTACTACCCGGTACTAGGCCTAAGTAATTTAATGATTGAATTCCATTCCAGGCATCTGCACCAGAAAATGCACGGGATGATTGTAAAGAGTGTTACAAAATGATCACGACCCGCACAAATTTGCAAGTAAAGCAGCTGTACTCACCCTCAGGCAGTGCCATGCAGATCACCAATGATGTAATGAATGAGGAGATAGACTGTAACAGTGATTACCAAGTTAATATCCAGTATCTTACTGACAACCCCTCTAAGTACACCTTTAATTATGAAGTAAGTACCAATGTTCCATTTTCAAACAGTTTGATTAGTGACTTTCAGTGGCGGATCCAAGGGGGGGGGGCGTGCCCGGCGCACGCCCCCCCGTTCAGCCGCCGAGCAGCAAAATTTTGGAAGGCATATGATCAGACACCTGATTTTCAGTAAAAAGAAAGTTCAATTTGGCCTGCCCAGGTGCCAGGAAACCGCGTTTCCGGCACTTTTACCCAAAAAATTTCGGCGCCTCGCGCCTTCGGGGCTCAGGGAATGGGGGTTGCCCATTCCACGCCCCCCCCC
Organism: Notospermus geniculatus; assembly: GCA_002633025.1. Taxonomy (NCBI): domain Eukaryota; kingdom Metazoa; phylum Nemertea; class Pilidiophora; order Heteronemertea; family Lineidae; genus Notospermus; species Notospermus geniculatus. Next base: position 76,742 of record NMRB01001342.1, read on the forward strand.
GTTCGGCAACTCCTGGGTCCGTCACTGACTTTGGACATTATTTCAGGTTTATCATCATAGACTCATGTACATGTAGGCCTACAGTACATAGATGTAGATTACCTCATTTTGGTTGGCACCTTTTCTTCTACGTACGCCATGTCCATAATTTTGGTTTATTTTTTAGGTGATGGCACGTGGAAACATTGTCAGCCGTGGATCTGTGGAACAGGAATTCAAAAAACGAACGACAATATGGAGTATATTCGGTAGACGGAGACGAGCTGCTGATAATGATGGTGTGGATGAAAGTCCGTCTACTGAGCTTCCTCGAAGTATTTTGAGTCCAAGAGGTAGGCCTAACATGTCTGTAAAGGGGAGCTAGTTCAGGCTGCAGCTTAAAATGGTAGTACCGGTATACAGAATGATGTACATAAAGTTTTCTATAAGGTTTAAGCTTTTTTTACAGAAGAAGATTTCATGCCATTAACCAAACGACCGAGACCTACGACCACCCCCCTACCAACTATTACGCCTCCAGAATTCATCCACTCGTTTACTATGCCAGTCAGGATCTTGCCAGAAATGGCACCTGTCGCACGTCTGTTGGTCTATTACATCAGAGATGATGGGGAGACAGTAGCAGACAGTGTTGAACTGAATATCAAGAAGTGCTTTGCAAACAAGGTACCCTATGTGTTATCATGTTAGCTGACAATCAAGTTCTCTGCAAGAGAAATGTGCCATAGCAGCCCGCACCTGAATATCAATAGGTTTTATGTAGGTTATCACAGTGTACTGCTGAATATCAAAGAATGATCTGCGAAGGAGAAGGTCCCAAGCCTCAATTTAAAGGAATTCAATGAAGTTTGAATGTCCTATTAATTACCTGGTAACAAGTAACTTTTGATGACATTTCAGGTTGGCTTAGCATTTGAAAGGGACAGATATCAACCTGGTGAAGATGCAAAGATAATGATGCGAGCGGCACCTGATTCATTATGTAATCTTGGCGTAGTGGACAAGAGTGTTCATCTTTTGGATAAGAGCAACCAACTCAATCCATCAAAGGTAAAACAATGGCTTTATTTTTCTGTACACCATGCTAAAGACAGTTCTTTCTCAGCCATACCATCAGTGAAGGCAGACTTCAGCTTGTTCAGTTTCAGGTAGTTTCATATCATTTAACAATCTCAGAGTCGACTGTGGGGCTCAGCTTTGCAAGTATTGTATTCTATTCCTTTTCTTTGTTTTAGGTATTTTCTGCCCTTGCTGCTTTTGATGTTGAGCCAGAACGTTATAGCTATAGAGATGAATACTGTGAAAAGGGTAAGTGAAAACTTTACTTCATCAAACCATCAGCATCATGAGAACAATGGCTGCATGAATTTCCATCATACAAAATCATTCTTGGTAGGGCGATGATAACTTCAGACTAGCAAATTTACCATTATTTTTATCATAATGTCTCATTTTTTCGGACAGAGGTCGGTCCAATTCCCATGCCATGGGATGATGAAATTCAACCCTTAGTTCTTGAACGTAAGAAACGTAGTATCATATGGCCAACGGCAAGTTCAAAATTTGTTGATGCATCAGCGGCATTCAAGGTAAGTTTGGTCATCAGCAATCTGCATCCAACAGAGGCAAATTAAGATAAAAGAGAGGTAATTCTGCAGAGGGTAGTCGTATCCTTGACTGCTTGATTCAACAGTTGAAGGAACGAACATGGGAACTTGCTCTATTTCATTCCACGAAACAAATTTCAAACCTGCCTGATATTCTTTGTGTTGTTCCTTTTCAGGATACTGGCCTAATTTACTTGACCGATCTTGATGTGGATACACGGCCATGTGAAAGACCAGGGCCATGGGATAGACAGCCTGTAGATTCTAGTGGTGGTGGTGGTGAGCTCAGTTGAACACATTTGCATGTCTTCAACAAAAGTTGTAGCATTTGGAGTTTTTTTCTAAAAGTTAAAAAGGTTGTCAGGGCAACGTTCACCAAAACTGCACCAGTCAACAAAGAGATTGTCAATTCAATCCCTCAGGTGCCAATGGTAGGCCTACAGATAAAAGGGCAATTTCAGCTGTACAGAATAGTACAACAGCCAGTGGCGGATCCAGGAATTGCCGAACGGGGGGGGCGTGGAATGGGCAAACCCCATTCCCTGAGCGCCGAAGGCGCGAAGCCACGAAAATTTTGGGGTAAAAGTGCCGGAAACGCNCGCCACTGACAGCTGTCTATAGACCCTCCTATAATGTGGTGCAGGGTGTGTGTTCAAAGCTGATGGAGAATGAGGAAATTTCAAGCTCAAATGGCCACACAAAGAATACAGTCATTGTTATGGTCCGGGGGCCATATTTATGAAGCCTTCGCAACTTTGCGTTCATGCAAATCTAAGGCAGTCAGTGAACAATAGCGCATGTGTGGCCATAAGCAATAGATTTGCGTGAACGCAAGGTTGCGAAGGCTTCATAAATATGGCCCCGGGTCCCTACATTTGATATCAGTGGGTAGGTAGAAAATTTTTATTTCTTTCTTCTTCCACACTCAATTGGCACATGATTCCAAGAAAGCCACTCAATCACTGCAAAATCAAGTAGTACCATCATATAGTCAATATTTGTATCCAGGTCTGAAAGGTTAGATAGTTTCCAAAAAATTCCTCTTCTTGCGTTTTTGAAGAGTGTTTTATTCTGAAGTAATGAAGTTGAATATTTCCCTCAGTTTTTTTTTGTTTGGTTCTGGCTTGAACGATGGTTCTGTATCCAGCTCGACCACTCTGCCCTTCCTCTGACCTCTGAAGACAGTCCCCTCCCCTCTCCGCCTGGCCCCCTTCCCCACCTGGTCCCCCGCCCTGCCCCTAGCCCTCCCATCCCCACCCCACCCCTCCCCTCCTCTCCCCTGGAGAGGGCACTATCTCCCCACCCTCCGATAAAGACCATCCTTGGAGAGGGGAGGTACTGGGCCCCACAGTAGATAGCCCCACCTAACCACCGAACAGACAACATGCTGTCGAATGGGATGCACTCCCCGTATTTGTCTGACAGTTGGTACAATACGTGTCTGCAGAATGCGCACGCCGTGCAGTCATTTGTCTGCCCTTCTCTATCTGCCTACCCTGCATGTGTCCTTCACCAGGAAGACATTTCAAGAGGATGGGAACCCCAAGAACTGGACTTCTGTGCCACAGAGTCATACCCCTCCTTGCCCTTTCTTCATTCAGTTTCCATTTTCTGATGTAGGGACCATCAAATTTGCTTTCAAGCAAATTTCACATTTCTAGTTGATTGCAGTTCTTGAATTCTTTTGATGTCAGGTGGGTTAGGGTTGAAGGGTCTATAAAATGAACTGACATCTTTTAACTCATTCCTAAGTTAACCTGCTGTTCCCTCTGATCATTACTTAGATTACATTGATGGATTACCCCAGGCAGTCGCATTCGCAGCTCCTGTTGGTGAAACTCCACCTAGATTAAAGACACCGGTAAAGAACTCTAGGCCTACACTTAGCAAAGCAGATCAAATACGCCATTACTTTCCTGATACATGGCTCTTTACGAATGAACATATTGGGTGAGTTTGGCATGACTTTGGCTTGTTTGGTTTGCTTGAAATGCTTAGGCCCTACAGAGAGTTTTCCTGAGATGGTCACGGGCATATCCCACTGCATGCTACATGTAGCACATTCTATTTTGTATTATAAGACAGTTAAACCTTTACCTGTTGCATTTCCTTGTAGATTCTTATATCTTCGTGAATACATGTATATAAATCAGTGGATACTGGGGGCAGCAGATTGGCCATGCAATGAGAGTTAAAAAGGTTGTCAAAAGGTCGTGGCACCTGGATTGTCAGTCGTCTGCACCTGTCACTAGGGATCGTCAATTCAATCCCTGATGTTGCAGTGGCTTTACATGGTCATAAGGTCAATTTCTTCTCATCAAGTTTCTCAGCTGTATGGCACTATCAGTAGCCTGAGCAACATACACGTAAAATATAAAAGTGAACTAACATTGTGAATCTTATTCTTAAATTAACCTGCTGTTCCTTTTGATCATTATAAACAGAGTATAAGCTTACTAGTATGGTGTTCTTCTCGGCACCTCGCGGTGAACCAGTAGTGGTACCAAAGAAAAAGAAAGCTGGCAAAGCAGGTCAAATACGCCATTACTTTCCTGAAACGTGGCTCTTTATGAATGAATACATTGGGTGAGTCTGGCATGACTCTGGCTTGTTATGTTTGCAATGCTTTCACTTGCTGTCATTGAATGGCCATTCGATTGCGTATTCGATTGCTCTTTTGTATGTTCATTTTCTTGTCATAAAACAGCATTTGCAAAGTTAGTGAAATCACAATTAACCTTTGTCTGTTGCATTCCCTTATCAATTCTGAAGGCCTCTCCTCCTGAATATAGAACTCCTTACTGGGAGAGACAGATTGACCATGCAATGTTAGAAATCTTGGTATGGTACATGTGACACAATCTGGAGACAACAGCAGTTAAAGGTTTAATGACTTTGTCATTGCATTCCCCAAGATCCTTGTTATGTCTTGCATGAGATAACGTCAGTTCTTTTGACTCACAGATTGCAGTCTCTGTTTTGTGCGTGAGATCACCAACTTTGTACAGCTTGTTACTGCCCAAGTTACTTTAACTCACCAGACGGCCAAAAACAAAAACACAAAAAGTGTAATAACCTACTTTTCAAAGTCACAGCTCTAGGTCAAAGTTGTACAAAAGTAACGAACCTGCCACAGTTCACCATTATTTCACTGAGCAAGTTCATATCTTGCATAAACGTGTATTAGAGGGGTACCTTCAAAAATACTGAGTTTCGGCGCAATTGGACATCCAATATGGCCGCCAGGTGGCGTAACCTGAAAATCATCTAAGTGCTGGAACGGCTTGAACAACAGAGAAAAACAGGGAACAGCGCCGTCATCTTTTCAATTTTTCCTTGGATCTGTAGTGCTTGACATGACATTGCATGCATGTTGCTTGCCCCCTCCCCCGTGTGCCACTTGGTAGTCCCGGTCATTTTTTCAGAGAGAAGGATATATTTTTCCAGAAGAGTGGAAAAGTTGGGGGCAGTTGATGAGGATAGAATAGACGGGAATACATTAGGCAGTCGATCAGAGAATATGGGGGCAGTTGATGAGGATAGAATAGACGGGAATACATTAGGCAGTCGATCAGAGAATAAAATTAAAAGGGGCTGTTCGGTTTCGTCACTTGAGGAAACTGAGTTGTGATCCTTGGGAAAACAGAAAAAGCTATGCACTTACAAATTGCAGGGATTATTTGTTGTGCTTTACAGAATCACTGCAAAATGCAGCTTCATAGCTTTCTCCATTTCTCAAGGATCACAACTCAGATTCCTCAATTGACGAAAACGAACAGCTCCTTTGAAAATATTTCCCTGAAACATGCCTGTGGAATCTTGCAAGTGTTGGGTGAGCAGTTCTTACAAAATTTATTTCAGTCATTGAATTTGCAACTGGAGGAGCAATTCCAGACAAAAACATTGCTCTTTCCGGCGCAAACAAGGAAGAGAAGCTACGGTCTTACTTCCCTGAAACTTGGCTGTGGAGTTTAAAGCAGATAGGGTGAGAAAATTTCCTGTGCGTTTATTTGCAGGTTTCCGCAGGCGTGGGCCAGTGGCAGTGGCTGTTGAATTTGAAAGTGCCGTGGACGATAATGATAATAGTGTTGAAGGTGGAAAAAAGGAAGACAAAATACGATCTTATTTCCCAGAAACCTGGCTGTGGAAACTTCAGTCTACAGGGTGAGATATTTGACAGATAAGCAAACAGAAATGGAAAGCTCTCTTGACCATTTCTCCTTCCACTAAATGGTTTACCACTTTTGTCAGCTCTTGATATGAACATGGTGCCTATGGAAACCACATGGCGAGACCAGGAAACCACTGTAGCACAGTGGAGATTGGCTTATTTTATATAGACTGGCACATGGCTTATTTTATATAGACTGGCACAGTGTCTGATTAATGCCTGCTAATTTGACTAATGATGAGTGTCCTACGCCTTCATTTGTCTGTCAGTGTTGTTGCTATGCTATGCATGGTTTTCATTAGAGTTCCCAAGCATCTTTGTATAGTGGCTGATATATAAAAGCTAGCAAATGCTTTTACTTCCAAGTTTTGTAATACATTCACATTCACATTGGATACTGCTGTGGAAATCTTAAGTAAAAGCATTTGCTAACGTTTATGAACATCAGCCACAATATCCATGCTAACTCTTAACTGTTGAGATGAAGATGCATGATTTCAGCCTTGATATGTGCGAAGTGACTTGATCATAGTGCACTGTTCAGTCACTTCATGGTAGAGTTAGTCCTCAGTCAAAATTTATGCCACCGGTACACAAGCAGGTTGTCTGCTGGTGTCAATGCCAGTGAACTTTGCATGCCTACCATAAATGCTTGGCTTGTCCTTGTAGTGGCAACTATCTTTTACTTACATCCTTCCTGCATGATTTGTTCTCATGATGTCATGCTCACATTGGATTGTGTAGTGAATACCCCATTTTGGGATTTGTGGGTAACATTTATTAAACTCGAACCTCTTCCAGAGACAATCAGAATCAGTGGCATGGAGCTGCAATTAAGAAATGTCTAAATAGCATACAACCTCAATGTGTATCAAATATACTAAGATGCTGTTGGCCCAATGTGTTGGAAACTTATGATAAAACTAATAAGGAACCAACAAAGATATTACATTCCCTGGTCATGGCCAAGAGAATAACTGGTTTTCTTCTCCTGCAGGTCAACTGGTGAGGTTACTTTAATCAAGAAAGTCCCAGATACTATTACTGAATGGGTTGGTGCTGCATTCTGTACAAATTCAGATGTTGGCTTTGGCGTTGCACCTACAGCATATATGACCGTCTTCCAGCCATTCTTTGCATCATTCACCCTCCCATATTCTGTCATCCGTGGAGAAATAGTCCCAGTGGTCGTAACTGTATTTAACTACCTTTCTGAATGCATGGTGGTAAGTTATTAATGTTTTTATCACTATCATCATCATTGCCATCCCCACCATCATTTTGGCATCATCATCATCTAGTTTGTCATCATCAGTTGGTGTACAGCATTATTTAAAACCAATAAGATGCCAATCCAAAGTAACTAATCAGGTAAAATTATTCCTCGGTATCTGCAGAAAGTTGTTACCAACACTATAATTTGACAACATGCTTCAACTATGTTACAGATCAATCTGACTTTGACCAAGACAGCTGATTTTGACTTGGGCATTGGTTCAGATGTACAACAAGTGTGTGTATGTGGTGATGAGTCCAAGTCTGCCACCTTCAAGATAACACCAAAGACATTAGCTTCCATTAACATAACAGTGACGGTAAGTAATGCTGTCCATTTCTCTCTTGGTCAACACTGAAGGGATGTTCGGCAAAAAGAACTTAATGTACTTGTTGTCACTCAACACACTTGGAATTTTCACCATTTGAGATTTTCTTCTGCATAAATGAAGTTAATGAATTTACTTTTTCTTTTCTCTACAGGCTGAGAGTAATCCTAATAGTCTTGTGTGTGGAAACAGTGTTTCTTTGTCACCACTTGTGGCCAGAGATGCTGTGATCAGGCCACTTCTGGTGGAGGTATGTAATGGTGTAGCTATCAACAATGACTTTCTCAGTCTGAAAGGTGCCCCAAAAAAGGAAGAAATTTGAAATGATGCGAAAGGTCTTAAGGAAAACACTCAACACACCAAGCAATGATTCGTAAGTGTTGGTGCAATCCAGCATCAGTGGAAGAAGTCTGACACTGAGGAAAATAATTCTCATGATTCTGGGCCACTTGACCATTGATAGCAAACCGTATTCTGTGTTCCATCTTTCAGCCTGAGGGTGCCAAAGATGAGTATACCTTCAGCACACTGGTATGTCCATCTAACGACAATGGTAGTGTGTTCTCTGAGACCATCACACTTCCCCTTCCCACCACTCTGATCCCTGGATCTGCTAGAGGATTTGTCTCGGTTATTGGTAAGCCTTTCTACCCCAGTTACATGACATGGCCTGTAACCCAGTCATGGTGGATTTTCTTAATGGCAGAGTGGTTAATTCGTGACACTCAACTTAGATGTAAATTGTTTTTTTACATGAACTGCTCAGGCACTTATGTTACTATGAGGTCATGTATGTATATTTTTTTCCAGGTGATATCATGGGCCCAACCTTGGACGGCTTGGACGAACTTCTTCGCCTTCCCACTGGCTGTGGTGAACAGAATATGTTGAACTTCGCCCCCAATATCTTTGTTATGCAGTACCTTGAGGCTACTAGGCAAATCACTGCTCCGATTAAAACCAAAGCTACAGATTTCATGCTAACTGGTAGGTACTTGTCATGATTTCTGAACAATGATTAAGTAAGGATTCAAACCATTGCCAACACAAATGAGAATGAAATAATGAAACTTGACCAAGTGGTGTAGTCAGTTTCTGGCAACCTGCAAGGAATTTCGTCAAATGTTGCCCTCCATTACAGGTTACCAACGTGAGCTGACCTACCGTCATGATGACGGTTCATACAGTGCCTTTGGAAACAGCGATCCCTCTGGCAGCACTTGGCTGACTTCATTTGTTGTGAAGTCATTTTCAGAAGCCAGGCCTTACATAACAATTGACCAAGAGGATGTCGACAAGAGTCTTGAATGGTTGAGGTCATTACAAGGAGATGATGGATGCTTCAGATCGGTAGGAAAGAACACCATCCTCATAAATTCCTGTTTGAATAAACTTAAAATATGGTACTAACATCTGATAGCTTCTGAGCTACAGTAGGGCCTATACCAACACCATGGAAATACAACATTTCGAAACACATCCATGCCAATACACATCAAGCGGACCATTTTGACTTTGACCTTATGGCCATACTTCAGTGTGTCAGCTAGCAAGCCGTTTTGACTTCCAGAAGCAGGGCCGTATTTAGCGGGGGGGGCTAGGGGGGCAGCTGCCCCCCCAGAGCCAACCAAAAAACGTGATTTTCATGCAGATTTTTGGCAAAAACCGGCAAAAAGAGGTCTTCTGCCCCCCCAGAGAGGCTTTTGCCCCCCCAGGACCAAAAAGCTAAATACGGCNCAGACAAGCTTGGCTATGAGGAAGTTGGAGGATGCTGCCATCAATGATGACCAAGGTAGAGTAAATATTAATTTGGTTTTTGCTAAGCATATATAGGTAGAATTATTGGAACAGCACAGATCAGTCTTAACAAATTCACTTCCTGGAAAAATCACTGTTGGCTCTTTTTTTAAGGTTTAACCCACTGGGAAAGAATTACTGAGATTCCCCCAGACCCTGTCTCCGGTTGGCAATCACCATACAAGAGGGCCTCATCTGTCAATGTAGAAATGACAGCCTATGCACTGATGGCTTTGATCAATCGTTCAGGAAAGATGAACATTGCATCGCTCATCCCTATCGTTCAGTGGCTGACAAAACAGAGAAATGCAAACGGTGGATTTAGTTCTACTCAGGTAGGTCGTGTCCTGACGATGGGGATCGTGTCCAAATTCAGGTTATCTTTACAAAATCTAGATCAACTAACTGCCAATTTGACAGAAGTACAGTCCCCCCTTGCTATTACGAACCCTTCGGGGTCCAAGGACTAAGTTCGTACTAACGCAGAGTTCGTAATAGCAAGGATTTACATACATGTCATGAAATTTTGGGAGCCAGGGTTGGATTCATAATATCCGGGAGTTTGTAAAATCGAGGTTCGTAAGAGCGAGGGTGTAGGCCTACTGTATATGGTTTCCTGACAACGTTAGCGCTGACTTACATTATGTCCTGACGTAAAGCATTTCTTACCAGTAGCATTCTTCACGGAAAAATAACAACTGATACTGAAATACCAATCCGGTACCTTGAAGATACAGCCATCAATTGACTCATGAATTATACTGTCTTATTCTTCCCAGGACACAGTGGTAGCGCTGCAGGCTCTAGCCAAGTACGCCAGTCTTGCCTACAGTGACGGTATCGATATGACTGTGGAGGTCTCTGGACAAGAAATTGATGAGAAGTTTATGGTGAATGATGGCAATAGTCTGCTATTACAGAAGAGATCTATGACAGTTCCAAATGATTTGACAATCAAGGCCCGGGGAACGGGATGTGCACTTATGCAGGTAAGGCCATCTCTATAACCCATAAAATTTTCAGGGTCATTCAGAATTTCTCATAAGTATGTCACACACAGCTGCTGTGTGGCGAGACAGGTAGCATTCATCAGAATCATTAAAGCTAGTAGGCCTAGTTTATGTGCTATTCATCACATGCTAAATCTGTGGTGGTCTATGTTCTTATTTCCCATCTAACTTCAGGCAAATGTTCGATTCAATGTTGAAGTGAGTCTGCCCCCCGTCCCCGCCTTCGATGTCACAGTCCGTGTTGTCAGAATCCGTAAGGGAAACCACTGCAAAAAGCGGTTGATGGATATTTGTGTCAAGTAAGTTCAATCATGTCATAGTGTACAGTACGTCTCTGTCAGTTCAAGAGACAAAGTTCCCACAGTTGCTTATAGTGTATGTTTACTTTTTGTAGGTACAGTTTAGATGATGGCCCATCTAACATGGCTGTTGTGGAGATACAGATGGTGTCAGGGTGGATACCTGTCAAGGAATCCATTACAGCGGTAGGTTGAAAATGAGTTTGAAATAGAAAACTTTTGTTACATGATTACCTGTACCTCAGAATGTATAACATGTCCAATTTCACAATAAATATTGTAAAAGTCCTGAAAGAAATATTCCTGTTTGCTTTATCATCTACTAAGCATTTATCATCTACTAAGCATCAAGGAGTTTCCAATACGTATAGTGTTTTTCATTTCCAGTTGAAGGCTCGGCAATCTGATCTGAACCTGAAGAGAATAGAAGTTGAGAAGAACATGGTTAATCTGTATTTTGACCAGGTACTCTTTGATTTTGTCTTCGTTCTGACATGGCACGTTTTCCTTGGTTCAGTTAGAACAATCATGTTTACATGTAGCCAAGCGTTTAAAACAGGGTCTACAACTGACATAAGTTTCTTTTGTGCAGAAAACTCCTGTGTAATTCAGCAAATCTTTCTACTTCAGTTTGATGATCAACATGAGTGCTTTCTCATGGAGATAGTCCAAGATATTGAAGTTGAGAATCCAAAGCCTGGTCTAATCACTGTGTATGACTATTATGAAACAGGTAATTATCATGCATGTATGACTGCTGTGGAAAAGTAATCAACAAATGTGTACAACTGCTGTCAAATTACGAAAATCCTTTCTGCTAATTGATTTCAATGGAAAGCTACAAGATGGAAAATTAGAAAATTCCGAGAATGTTCTAAAATGCTTCCATGAATTCTTTACCCCTTTCTTTAAGAAAATTCTGTGCTCCATGCCTATGCAATCCGGCCCTACTGTGGCACGAAAGAGGAGTTGCCATTCAATCCAGTACAACCTGACGATGGGCAGGGAGACATGGTGCAGAGACGACTGCCTGATCCTGTTCTCGATCTGGGTGGAAATCCAGGCCCACGTGGGAGTGATGGTGCAGGCCTTGCTTTTGGTGCTGATCGATTGAATCAAGTCGTTGCTACACCACCAGAGCCTGACTCACGTGACAGCGCTGGTGGGGACGATGGTGATAATGAGGTTGATGTTCAGGCGGAACCAGAACCGACCATCCCTGACAATAAGGATAATGATGTTGATGATGGCATGACAGCAGAACCACCTGTGCCTCAAGATAAGGATGATGATGATGATGATGAGGGTGTGACACCTGAACCACCTGTGCCTCAAGACAAGGATGACGATGATGAGGTTGAGGATGGTGATGCAACACCAGAACCAACTACCGGTATGCCTCAAGACAAAGATGATGACGATGATGATGAAGGTAAATTTGAACACGTTGAAATTGGTTTTCATTTGTACTGAAATGACTATTTGTCGTTGGTGTATTGTTTACCACTTTTGTTCAAAACCTGCTGTGGCATATAGTTTCATAATTTCACGAAGTCCCCTTTGATATTCATGATGATTTTTGTAATGTTATAGGCATGATGGGAGGAGGTGACAGTGATGAGGTGCCGACTACCGAACCAGCCGGACCAGAACCAACAGAGGAGTATGACATTGATGACGATGAAACGGATGCGATGACAACAAGGCCACTTGCAACATCAACACCACTGCCAAGAACTTCTGCAAAGGTAGGTTAATTTTGAGGGCATCCCCAAGGATTGTATTCTTGATGAAATTCAGCTGTTGCAACGGAAGTGCTTTAGAGTATTCGTGGCCATGGAGACCTCTGCATCACTCGCTGATTACAATGATGAATCTGCATTGTCTGATGTTATCTTTTGCCTTGACTGTACAATTTGTTTCCAGCCTCAGGAATTAGAACCAGGATGCCCCATGTGCCCCACCACCCAGCCAGCTGACTTTTTATCACAGATTTGCAGTTATGACAAAGGTAGGTTGTTATGTAAAAGACTCGGAAGAATTTCTGTATTTGCACACTGTAAACTAAAGTGATGAAACCCAAGCAAAAGAAATGTATTTTGATTTTGCTACCCAAAGGGACAACTGGCCACACTAAGATTGTTCCTCTTTGTTTCAGTTCTTAAGGTGAACTACAAGGGTAGTAACTCCACTTATCCTCTGAAACTTATGGCCGATATGAGACCGGACACAGGCAAAGTCATCATGAATGCATTTGCTAGATACAGAATGACCAGTGGTTGTGGTTGTTCGGCATTTTCCTCTGGTGGTAAGTATAAATCTCATATTCTTATTATTATCATGTGAACCCTTTCTAGTGCCATCAACAATGAGTTAACAAGCAAGCAAAAAGGTGTCACATCTGAACCCTTTCTGCATACATGTATGAATTCTTGTACCAACACTTACAATTCATTTTCAACTTTCAGCTCCAAATTCTAAATTCTTGATCCTTCTGAATGACGTTCAACTTAAAATGATGAATGCACGACGTGGCACTCTGACGATGCAGGATGACACCATTGTGTTGCCACTCACAGACGACTTGGAGAGACTAGTCTTCCAAAGAATAATCCGGCAGCGTGCCTGTTCGAGGCAGGTGTAACATAGCTGGAGAAAACAGAAAAAAAACTTAATAAAAGGATGGTTGTCGAATGGAACATTTACATTTCACCTATTTTGGATCATAGTTAGGCCTAATGCTTGAACCCACTGGAATTGATCTATATTGAAATACAGACAGAATAAAATGAATGCTAGTGATGAATGATTGACAGTTTTCATTTTGATACACAATCTCCTATTGTTTATGGTCAGTGATCAAACTAAACCATGTACTGTTTTCCTTGGTTACATATCTTTAGGTTTATCAAATTAGTTCCTTGATCACATCATGCCATGGAGATATGCTAGGATTCAGGCCAATTATACAGTGAATGATTTCCGGTAGATGTGGCCTGCAATTTTGTTGGAAATGAGTAGTGAAGATTGCACTGTATTTTCATAGTAATGTACAATATAGTTTCATCAAATATATGACACTTCCAGTTCAAACGCCTTATATATCATCAATGCTAGTCATCAGGTGGTATCATGCCGCACCAAGTGAGAGGAAATTCTGCTCTTTGGGACACTTTGGTGATAGCTGGAGTGGAACCTGAAATCTCATTTTGACACATCAAGGCCAAGGGTCACTCCACCTTCCAACTACGCACCGAGAGAGGGTAGGAGTGATTGGAACAACAACAAAATTTATCCAAAATATCACTTATTATATATTTGGAACTGTACATATGCATAAAACACAAACCACTGTGATTTTGTTCTTAAAAATACATGATGATTACAGAGCACACTGCATTGAACCGATGTACTAGTTACTGAAGCCTTAGTACATTGAAGAATATGATTGTGTCATACATTCACAATACAGTGTAAAGAAAATTTGATTCAGAAATTGGCCAGAACTTTGTGAACGTATACAGCAGAATTTCTGTTCGTTTCAAAGAAAAATTTTGGCAATTCCTGAAAACAAATGCATTAATTTGGATACAACAGGGCAGACAATATTGTACTGCCCAAAAAATTTTGGGTAAAATGAGATGTGAACTTGAAAGGAAGGAAGCCTGTTGAAGTTCCAAACATACATGAACAGGACAACTGCGTATAAGGATAGATGACAGGATTCCTACAGCAACATTTCCAACTTCTGTGGAATAGCACACTGCAAAAATCTGCTGTACAATACTGGGTGTCAGATATCATTTAAAAAGTGTAAAATAGCTGAGGAGAGTACATTACATGGTCATACATAGTAATGACTCCAAACAAGGACAAAGGAAGACTTATTGTGGAGGAGAGGTACAACATGAGGGTTTTAACCCATCTTGAACCATCAAGGGTTCGTATCACTATGCCTTGTGAGTGGAGCATACCGGTAGTCCCAAGGCGAAGTGACTGTAGGCCTTGATATTTCAAGTTGGGTTCAACCCAGCTGAGGTGCTTGAATGAAAGCAAAAACTGAATGCCCAAGAAAGATTGTGAGATTCTAAGGAGGAATTGAGAGAGCTGTGTGTAAAAAAACTGAATGCCAAAGATAGTGAGATTCTAAGGAGGAATTGAGAGAGCTGTGGGTCAAAACCAAGACACGGGAATAGAACTGCAAAAGAGATCATGGAAGAATGGAAGCCAATGCATGGCAGCAACATGCCAATTGCTTCATTCAACAACGAAATGGCACTGACAGAGATTCCTACAAAATACCGGTAGATAAAATATAGGCCTACAAGTATGTAGTTCCGTGCCCCTAGTACATGTCCTGTGAGGAACCACAATGACTTCAAATTCCTGGCTCAAATAAATTACGCAGGGGACTAATGACATTTGAGAATGAACTTGGAAATTTGTACAGATATGTAAATTCACTCAAGTTCTTTTCTGCAATCTATGTAAGAACTTGAAAGAGTGATTGGCTCGTCAGCCATGGAGGTAGCTACATTAAACTGCTAATTGTACAATGAATTCCATTCCACATGAGGTGGACCTCTGTTCCAACAGTCACTCAGTGATTTCTGTTGATGCTATCAAACCAGTGGCATCATCGGTTTGTCTGCTGGTCGAATGATAAAACAGAGATGACCACTTGCAAACACTCAATGCCAACACGAACAAAATACTGGCCAAACATGATGATAACCGAGCTGAAACTGGGGTGAACACTGCAGGTGAACTGCACTGACAATAATCGGCACCTGATCTGATTGCCCATCTGCTGTGCTGCTAACATTCCACTACGTCAGTGTCACCAGTCCTATGTATACTGTGGACAATCAGCTTCAATCAAATGAAGGCTTTTCCAAGCAGACGTGGAGCACTCAATTCAAGACCTCAGCTGCTTGAATTTTATGGCAGAGGGCTGTACGAAGTTTGTACCACACATTTCACCATATTATATATGGCTCTTTATATCCACAGTACAAGGACTGAATGTTGGTGAGCAAACTACCCAGTTTTTACCCTCAATTGGCAAGAGTTACAACCTGAATTTCCTAACAAAACCGACACTACCGAGCTCAGATTTCCCAGTCTTCCTTCAACAGTGGCTTATCTGAAATACAATTCATATTAGACGATCAATACCATCATAGACAATCTATAGGCTATTCCAACTGGCTAATGCACCAGATTTTTCACCTCTGGATTGGTTGATGCTCAACCCAATTTCAATAATTTTCATTGAATTCTGTCCTGGGTGCTGCAAGTTGTTAAACAACAGCTTCACCAAAACATGATGGGATTTAGTGAAAACAATAAACAGTGATTGAAAATTTGCAGAGCCAGAGGTGCAGAAGTTGATGCATTAGAAAACTGGAATACAGTATAATCCAGATTCCTTCTAACTAACTCCCAAATAACAATGTAATATTATGTGAATAACATGTCTCCTTGAGTAAATATAATAATTCATAATATTGTATATCAACCTGATGCAAAATTTACACCTAATAGCGCCAATCATTCAGTTTGACTTATAAGCCCATTATGCATGCAAGTGTGTTCAGACAAGGGAAAATTTGCTGGTCTTTGATGCAGTATAGGCATTACCAGGCAACACAATACTGTCCTATCTTGATGAAGCTTTGGCCACTCTTCCAAATGGTCTACTGTATGAGAAAAGCAAGCTCTAAGTAAGCTGCAACACTAATGTTAGTTGTAAATGTACATGATGGGTACATGTACATACATGAATTCATCCAATACCAGAAGCACCAGCCATGACGGGGTTGAAGACTCCACTTTTTTTCACAATTACCGAGAGATGAAAACAATAATAAACTTTCATATCATTTCAATTCCCAAATTAGGAAGTTTTAATGGAAATTCCTTAAAGAGTACGTTGCCTCACTGGTACTAAATGAATTATACTGCGTATTAATTCACTCATGTGTTTTCAATTATTAGTTAGATATGCTCTAGTAAGGGTGGTCTAAAGATATGCTATTATCCATCAAAGAACAACTGTATACCAATGCCTGAACAAACTACACTGACAAAACTACATAGAATTATACAAAGTACAATTTCCACAAGAAGAGAATGTTTTAAACTTGATGATGAAAAACTGAACGTAAGAAAACTCGAGACCATTTCAAATGATCAGTTTCAAAATATGTTCAGCAGAGAAACATGAGTGGATGTCTGTCTGGGATATACAGCTGACCAAGAACATTTCACATGACTCATCGCTTTAATAGTTTTATAGAAAAGTGTTTTAACCCTTTCACTGCCTATTAAAGCCAATTTTGTCAAAAGGAAATTATAAACAAAAGCTTGACAGGCACCTGAAATATCATCACATAGGTATTTGTAGGAAAGCTCTCAGTGAGCACTTTCTGATGAACACCTATGTGAAAGGGATTCTCTAAAACATTTCAGGATTCATTGGCTTCAATGAAATAGCCAATGGCAGTGAAGGGTTAAAGAAATAAAGACCACCTCATCAGCTTGGCTGGGATATGATAATTTGAATGATATTGTTTTCTAATATGGACATAGTTTCATGCAGACAAGTACAGACTGACAAAGGTAAGCAGTATAGAAGGATCAGGCCCTCTAGATTCACCGAATCAAATAGGCCACACGTACGGGTACACATAAACATTCTTCTCAGATTAATGCCCACATGATGTTGATCTGGAATTAGGGAGGGGTTTTTCTCAGTTCAGCAATGATAGATAGTGACAGTCACTTTTCTCATATATATAATACATGTCAAAAATTATATAGGGTAATCACATTTAGCATTTTTGAGATTTCAAGGTAGAGGGCTCATTACCTCTGTACCAGATATAACTTGTGAAAAGAAAAATTTGATAGGGAGATCAAATGAAAATTTAGGTAATTTTTGATTGACAAAACAACAAACAGGCCTCTGCCCAAAATTAAGTACACAACTTATCACTCTTCCTTGGTAATGCAAGTAAACCAGACTCCAACCATAAATAATAAGGTATTTTTTGTTTACCTTACCGGTACACAGAAATGAAATTTCTAATATTGGCAATCAATCAACACAACCTATTCTGTCTTGTTACATATTATTGTGGGATATTTCCGGATAATCAAGAATTTCAATATCTTATCTTCCTTTTTTTCAAATATTTTGCACCCTGACTGCCATGACTTTCTGGCAGAGGCTCCAGTATAGAAGTTTCAATGCAGATGGTTGCATTATTTTGACAGGCCCTATTATCTCCTAAGAAATTTTGATATTCAAAGCTCGCACATCCCTGAGTAAAGAATAGGAATACTGAATAAAGAAAGCAGATACAACTGATCAACTGGATAATACTTCGAACTCAAATTCGTCAAAATATCGTTTGTGAACATTCCGTGAGTCACACAGAAGATCTGAAATGAAGATCATTAAAGTTATAAGGCTCTGGCAAGTACAGAGGAAATGGCCTTCATTTTAGAAAACGAAATTAGACTGGACCATATTCTGCCTGCAGGATACTGACATTTACAAGGTAAAATATGAGAAGTAGTGGCCGTCACAGCAGGAAGAATCCTGCCCAAGTACAGAAACAAAATTCTCCTTTTCACACATTTATAATTGCAGAAAGGATACTACTGGCCCTAAACTTGTAAATCTACCAACTTAAATGTGTAGTTGAAAGGGATATATCACACCATCAGTTCAAATAAGGAATTTATGACACACAATACAGAGGCTTTCAACTTTTGGAGGACAGAATCCAAATTGGAGATTCTAGTTGATCTTCCTAACACCAGATGTCTCTCATTTCCTCCACAACAGGTGTGTACCCAAACAGTATAGCAAAGGCTAATGTAAAGGTGTGTAAACAAACTAATTTGCACACTATCTCACCTTTTTTCCATACTGAAGCACTATTGGTTAAATATCAACACACAGAACCAAACATGTATGTATCTGATCTTCAAGGCGGTCATAAAATGTACGATTTATGTAACCTCTGGAAGAACTAGGGTAATAAAGATCTTATTTCCTTGGATTGCTATCGAATACATGTAGATGCAACATGGAAAGTACATAAACCTGTGAAGAAGGAATGAAATACCACAGAGGTTTACATGTATCATGACGAATTGTAAGTTTCACATAAAATGGAAACGAATTAGATCACATGACATGGTGTGACCACCAGTCAGTGCTCTGGTGTGGCCTACTTTTTCTAGTGGTTAGTCCAACCTCTGGGCAAGCCAGAAACAGACCTTAGTCAAGTTTGCAGATTTTGACAGGGTGGTTTTATCAGCCGGAGGTATCAAAATCAAAGCAGCTTTTAAAACATCTGACCCTCAGGTCTAAGTGAGTGTAAAACATAAGTTAACTGAACCATTCATCATCCCTTTACTGAAAAGACAAAAACAATGCGTTAATATCCACACTTAAACAGACGACGTCAATCAGAACCGAAAGAGCTTGTATAATATTGTGATGAGCAACTGCTTCAAGTAACCGACCGAGAGTTTTACGAGGGCCTACGGCAATCACCAGACATGGCAGGAGCTATCACAAATGTCCTTGAGCAAAGTATGCCTGGTCATGGTGCCCTGAAGACAGCTATCAGCGATAATTAACAAAGATTTGATAAAATGTGAAACCCTGTATCGTCACAGGCAAGATCAGTTGGGAACAATTTGGCACAGGATAATGTAACATTTCGGCATGTCTGCAAATGAACGATTAAAGTTCTTACAATTGCAGTCTTCCAAAAATTGTAAATAACGAAAGTTTTTTTTGTTATTGTCAGAAAGTAAACTGTATGTGGAAACAAGAACCAAGCATCCCAACCTCATTTGGAAAATAACCTACCTTAGAGAACCAAATATTCGCCGCTGATCGCTGCTTCCATCCATCACCCCACAGATCCAAATAGCACACTCACTGCCTCTCAAAAACTCACGGTCATTTTATAATATCTTGCCTCAGCAGTGATGAAAACACACAGATGAAATGAGAGGAAAAGCAATCACCAACATATGATGCATATACCAAGAATAAACATATTTTGATAATTGTCAACAATATCACCTTATGTATTATAACAGTGTCAACAATGAATTTGATTGGACAAACAGTAACAATGGTCAATGGGGACAGAATGAACTAACTTCGATAACTTTGAAGCATGCTTCAAACAAATTTTCTGAAATTATCTCGTTGAGTACTTCCTCAAACACAAGCACTGCTTAAATTTTGTTTGATCATGAAGAGGAAGGCTGAAGGCATAGATTTCTTGGTAGCCTTCTTGTCATGCCAGGATGTATTGATATTTTGTCAATATTTCCACACTAATTTTCAATTTCATAAAATGAAGTGTTTCAGCATGGTGCTAAACAACCTTTAAAAGTTAAAAGCAGCTAGAAAATTATCCGAGTCAGCATCAGGATGGAATGATCAACAGGAGGAATTTATCACCTTGAATTTTACAATAATAACCCCCTGGTAACACTCCAAAATGCGTAACATGTAACTTCACCTTGTAAAATATCATATTTACATGTTCTATATGGCATATTTAAATGACACAACTCGTTAACCACACACAATTGAGACATGAAATCTATTTCTAATGATAATTTGCTAAGATTATGAAGATGTGTGCCTGAAGCAGACCTGGAGTAATTGTTTGCCTTGAGTATAACACATTAAATCTATGATATTAAATCTATGACAGTCAAGTTCCAAAACTGACTGATATAAATACATGTATGTAAATTTTTGTCTTACATTTTTGTCAAAAGTTCAAACCAGAAGAATTGGGCAACTTTTAAAGCTGCGCTGAATATTTCATCTCTGATACATGTATTTCAATAATGGAAAGACAATCACCCTAGCCCACAAAGAACATATTTTACATGGCACTTTAGAGCATTCTGTGATTATCACACTAGTTAGCATATTCTCAGAGTTAAAACTGAACTCTAGCAACTGTACTCTTGGGTATTTTATACAAACCAAGAAAGATGCATTCCACTTTTACAGGTTGGTTAATCAAGTGTGAAATATGATAGCCAGCTTATATACATTTCAATGTGTTTTCGAATGAGATTTCAACCCAAATGCACCATCAGACTTTTCATATCAACCACAACAGATCCCACAAGAGACACGCATGAATTTGCCACATTTTAACGAGCTCTATACATCCTGGTTCAAAGGAAAGGGGATTTCTTAATATAAGATCTGAACAAGGAGATTCTTTGTTTGTTAGAAAATGGGATTCTTACTGGCTGAAATATAGAGTGGTTATACATGAGTCAACAGACACATAATTGGATTATAACAGTGGAAAAAGACAGCGATAGGCTTATTTTTAATACCACACACACCACAGTAGAATCGAAATGCTCAATTTCAATGACAAAACCAAAGGAAGTATAATTTGAAAACAGAGCAGCTTCTGAGCTGAATAATTACTTCATGAGATGAACTTCAAGTTTCTAATCTACATACCAAAACCACAAAAGATGGCTTGAATAAGATAATTTTGATTTTATGTCATTCTAAATTACAACCAAAAATTTAAGTTTTGATATTGAACTAATACAAAGTAAATGTAATATGTTTCACAGAGCAACACCACAAAAATACACATTCTATGTGTTTTTTTAGTACTGACCAAATTTTTTTAGGTCAAAAGGCAGACCTACGCATCACAAGCATTGACCAATAAAACTGGCCTCTTTACAGCAACCCTGATCTCTATCTGAATATACACTTTCTCTACATACAAGCAGCATCTATTCTTCTCAATCACAAAGGCAGCAAGCCCCAGACGTATAAGGGTCAAGGGCTAACTTGCCATGACAACTCCTACCTGCAGAGGTAGGGCAAATTGACCAATCCTCCTCATCACAATTATCATAACCTCAAGTCCTAACCGTCCCTTGCATTCCAACCTGTCATCTTACTTCCTCAACACTGCTGATGTCTCAATGATGATCAAGGCCATAGAGAACCGTAACCCTCTGTCAGCGAACAGGATGGAGACCTCTTGAAAACAATCCAAGATAGATGAAGAAAACTCGACTCGAGAAAGCTCTTGGAGGCCAACAGCTGACCGAAGTTCACTGGGGTAATTCCTCCAGTAGGACTTGACTCAAAGGCACAAGACCTTAGCCCTTTAGGGTTAAGGTAGCAGAATTCTTGGGTACCTCATCATCAACCACTCGTCCATGTCATACGAATGTGTAGTGGTTTTCCACTGCTCTCCCATGGCCAGCCTGCGCCTGTTCCCGTGCCATATTCTCTAACGATTCTGTGCGCATGCGTACCGAACCGCCGGCTGTCCATACTGAATTGTCCACGCCACGGATGGCCGCAGCACTGGATCCAGACTGACTTGAGCCAGAGGAATGAGTTGTATTGTGCGACATGCTACGTGGTCGCTCTGCACACACTACATAATCAGTCAGAGTCACGTCTGACACACCACCAGACTCCAGAGGTATTGGGTGAGTGCGGAAGTGCTCAAGCATATCGAATATTGTCTGAAACCAAAGATGTTGCACCCGGCATTGTCCTTCATTATTTATAGTCATTCGGAGATGCTGAAAAATACAAACAACCATACTACATGTAGTAATGAACTGATCCAGATTCGTTTCAACGAAATGGCCCATCTTTACACAGCTGGTTTTACACAAGCACGAAATCTAAACAGAGCACAGGTGGAATAGTCATAAATCATGCAATCAACAACAAGCACTAGATCTGCAGAGCAATTTCAATAAAATGTCTCCAACCCGACTGGACGATTTCATACACAATACAGGCTTCCATACTTGGCCGACTTGCCATTTTGCCTACAACCCATTACAATAATATCTGACCATACCTTTGCCCTGCCTTGGAAGTTGAACGTGAGGACATATTCTCCTTTCCGCGTCTCACTCTGTCGCACTAAGAAAACACCGTGACCGTTCAAGTTCTGCTGAAGTACGAACGTGGCAGCGTCCATTCGGGAGAGGGTGCCGTGGAACCATGGGTAGTCTCGCAGGACGACATCGATGTTTGAATCGCTCGAATGCAGATGACTGGGCACTGAAACAAAAGTAAGAAATCAATGGAAGGAAAACTCAGTTTTTGTTTATTTGCTGCCCCAAAGGTAGAGAACAGAGCAGACAAAACCCCACCTCGACATCTGATGTTCTTCCGAATGAGAAAATTTTACAGCTCTCAGAATCTCGGCCAGTTTTTTCAGCTCCCTTGGCCTTTGCTTGTTCTCCGACAAGTAAACTGGCCAGTTCTGGACCTTGTTCTGAGCTCAGTTTTTATGCAAAAGTTTCTCTTAACTTATTTTAATGTTTATCCAAACTTTCTTCTACAAATGTTTATCGAAATTTCCTTTCTGCTTGGCACACAGAAGTATTGAAATCTGATAAATGATGTCACTGAACATCATGCTATAACAGGGGCAAATAATGAATGTAGCAGCAAGCAGCAGAGTCCTTAAAAACTCTCACTGAACATTATTAAAGCGTAGCATATGAGATATCTGGAATCTTGTAGCTGGATTGACTCAGTACTCAATGAAACAAACTGCACAGATTATTCATTAGAAACAGACCAACATATTGAAAAGTATCACTACTGCTGACACGAGACAAAGTAAGCAGAAGATACTCAGGAGGAGTAAGTACGAATAACAGATATTGAAGCAAAAACTGGACATGCAATTATTGAAAGAAACTAAAGAATTGCATGAATGAACTTACAAAATGAAAAGAGTATGTGTTGTAATTACATGTATGTGTGTGTGGAAAAATTCATAAGCAAGAGATGAATTTTTGGTGTATGTAATGTGAATGTATAGGCAGTATGAAAATTCTTAACAAAACTGCTACCACTGATTGGAGTACCGGTAAACCTGCTAAATAATGTTCAGATTTTTTTCAGATTGATATCAGATTATAAAACATGACCAAAAGTATCAATTTTAGTGAAAAACTGGCATGACATTTAAACAAACAATAGCATAGACCATGCTATGGTGGAAATTTTCATACATCAAATTTTCCCCCAAATTTCTCTTTGCGCATTTTTTGTACCAACCTGATCTTGGGGACCCTGTTTCACTGGGGGTATTAGAAAATCTGAGAGATAATCCTCCACTGCTACCGGATGTTGCTATAGTGCTGAAGGGCCGACTGGGCGTCCTCGGTGGGACTTCAGGAGGATTATCACTAGCTACACTGCCGTGGGATGAGCGCCGCTGCGAGTGGAAAACATGAACGGTTTCTGCTTCTGAAATTCATCATTGAAAATCAACATTAGTTTTGACTTCGAGGCATTTTTTTTGTCGTATGTATGTCCCATCGTCAAAAAATGATCCAACTGAATAGTGGGCAGCAAAACGAGGAGTTAGAATGATTTAACAAAACAGTACACTGTGACACTGGAAAGGAGGGAGTAAAGTAAGGAAGCAACTAATTTAGAATGAATTGATTTGAAAATGCAAGACTAGACCTGAAACATAACATGCTTGGTTAGTAAACTGGTACCACAATAGGTTCATCACATTATAAGGGTACATGGGATGCGAATCCATGGGAATAAGTGCCAGGTGAATGTCTGAGCATGGGGTGCTGACATCTGCATTGCATTCGGAACACCTCGGGTCTTTCCGTCGTTGTTCGGGAAAGCCCCTCGGATGTCATACAGTCATTCGCGGAGCGATTCTGGTCGTGATCACGACCAGAATTGTTAGGCTACCGCGTCACTCATGACAAGTAGCCACCTCCGCGAACAAATATAACACCTGCAAACCCTGGCTGTCTGAAGGCGTGTTTATCGCTCAAATATCAATAAATTGGTATATATTTGACACGCTGTATGTAAACTTGGAAGTGACACGCCAGTAAGGTAGTTATTTACACATTTTGGTGATCATNTGGTGCCATTATTCCATCCGTTAAAATCAGCGACACATCATTCCCCGAACATCTGCTTGGAAAGATTACCAAACCTTCTCCACTGGTTTTCTGTCTGCTTTGAAAACCAGGCTGATTCAACAAACCAAGGAGCCAATTAGTATACGAGTGAAGTACAAATAAAACACAAATGTGCACTAATATGGACTAGAAGATCTGGATCTAACTTATCGCAACTGTATGAAGTAGTCCCCTGTATCACTTACTCGGAGGATTTCCCACTTGAACATATCCTGTCCTAGTTAGAAGGTGACTCATTACCCTCCTTCTATTTTGAGATAAACCCAAGGGTACTCCATATATTCATAACAATTATTTTAATAATTTAACATTTAAAAACATTTAAATTATGCATGCCCATTTTAAAAGTGTACGCCATATTCTCATTAAATGTAATGTATCGTCCTTAAAATTTGCATTGAAATCCACTTGAAAAACATTCATGAGGCCTTGAACAGCTGTGGATGAGAGTGTTTCACTGTGAATCTGATCATTTTGGGCCTTCTGAACATTAGACTGAGATTGACAAAGGATCAGCAATTAGGATTATAGCAAAGCATAGTGTTCTCCCCTCATCAACAGCCCCCTCCCCATCACGACCAAGCCAGCTGAAGCTAGGCCTATGGTGACGTACCTGCACTTTTCATGGGAGGCAAGGTGACAGTGAGTCCAGCTTGAATTTTACCACTGGCAGCAGCAAGAAGGCTGAAAAATAAAAATACGGAACTGTGAAATCCAGCTATCAGAAATGACTGTAAGAATAAACAAGACAACCAGAGAAACAGAAATGACTGCTGTGTTTTGGGAAATAGGGGGTTAAAGGGTCCCTGTTCCAAGGATCAATGGTCCCTCAAAAGTGCATGACTGCCAGTGCCAGGATCTCAAGTGTCCTTGAACAGGCCATTCCGATTATGACCCTCTGAGATTTATCACAATAACTGGGATGCTGCCTCAGCAGACGCAATCATAGCAATGAGTAATGAGAGTTCCTATGACCTGCCACTCCTTTCTCTTCACAATGTTGGTAATTCCAATAGTCTTATACACATGTGAAGAAAATCGAGGCGAGAAATTGCTAGGGTGTGTGTGGGGTTGAAATTACAATATTACACGTCACCAATTTCAATCGACTGGTTCCCGCCTACACGTCGCTGGCACTCCCAAGGCAACAGAGACAGAAATCAGTCTGTCTTCAACCTGGTTTTGAACTGCAGACCTAGACTAGCCACGAGGTAGTAAATACTACTGTACCTAAACAAGATGACATTGTAAATGTCGAATGGTTCCCGATGTAGGCCTACAGGTGATTCTTCCGGTACATGAATGGTACATTGATATAGATCATGATACATTGATAGACATAAGTGACAGATGGATTACGATGATGTCAACAGAACTTGATCTCATGCCAGTAAATTCATCGCGTAATTGACCATGGCTTGATATCTGATGGTTCTAGAACAAAATGTACCCGGCGAAATGGTNTCACAATAACTGGGATGCTGCCTCAGCAGACGCAATCATAGCAATGAGTAATGAGAGTTCCTATGACCTGCCACTCCTTTCTCTTCACAATGTTGGTAATTCCAATAGTCTTATACACATGTGAAGAAAATCAAGGCGAGAAATTGCTAGGGTGTGTGTGGGGTTGAAATTACAATATTACACGTCGCCAATTTCAATCGACTGGTTCCCGCCTACACGTCGCTGGCACTCCCAAGGCAACAGAGACAGAAATCAGTCTGTCTTCAACCTGGTTTTGAACTGCAGACCTAGACTAGCCACGAGGTAGTAAATACTACTGTACCTAAATGACCGATATCTCTGCCCATCATTCATACTGTTACACTTAACAAGAGAGCAGGACAAATTTCTCAGAGGACACTTTTCACTGCTACATCACATACATGTAATTAAGCAGTTCTGGGGCCTTATTCGCAAAGCGCTTAGCACTTAAGAATTTGTAACATTCCAGGAGGTATTGGATGAACCACTGAACAATGGTTTGAGAGGACGCTACGAATGCGCAACTCTAAGTATGCTTTGTGAATAAGTTTCACAGGCAGAAGAATATTATCAAGCTGAATTGGAAGCCCAACTGGCAGATAACCTGAATGTAAACGTCAGTCTTGTGCGCTGAGAATACTCGTGCGGCTGGCACTCCTCAAGACATCATCACGTGTTTATCAATATTTCATGAGATAAATGAATAGGGATGTTTTAGACAGGACTGTGAATCCAGCCTATCACTTATCTCCAGACGGCACAGATCTTGAGACAAAATCATTATGTTATTTATTACAAATTGATTGGAAAACTGGCTGCGCGGTAGGGTATCATGTTCAGTCAGGAGATAAGACAAAAACAACAAAAACTTTAGGGAGTGGGGGGAGGGGGATCTCGCAGCTTGGAAATCTGACTGATTGGGGGCAGCTGAAAAATCGGACAGATTTGAGGTGATCTTGAACATGTTAGCAAGCTCTAGGCCCGATACAGCTTTGTTGAAGAATTCTTCACCATCTTTTATCCATATCATCATATGGCAACATATACAAAACAAAAATACAAGAATATACATGTACCTAACTGATTCCACTGCTAAGCTTAATGCATCTATACATGACCCAGGACATTCACCCTTCACAAGATAATGGCCGTTCAGGGAGAGACTATCAGGCAATTCCCCCATAATCATCATGATCTATCAGCGGTAGAATGTGTGAAGGGGAATCACTGTGATAGCTGCTGATGGCCATGGACAATAATACTGAATAATGGAATTGTCTGACAATGGTTATGGCAAGCATCACTGCTGAACCAACAGGAGTCACAGCCCATTCAACACTCAAAACAGAATTTTTAACTGATGGAGTGTTTTTGCTATTAAGAACAGGCAAAAAAATAGTGCCAATGGCACTGTGCCTGCTTGGCTTGAACCAGTTTGGCCCCCTAGTGGCAAAGTCAAGAATCAGATTTTCTTTTAAAACTTGTGTTGAATACAAGGTAGATGTCTTCACTGCAAGCAAACTATTGACAAATTCATTTTTACATTCAGGTAGCCAAGGAACAGACAATTGCGTCAATTGCAGTTCTTTTGATATCATGTGTTACATTCAGACGATACATCTATATACCCGGTATCCCAAAGGCTTGACAACACAGATCTCCACGGTGACAAACAGAGGATGGTTTCACGCGCTTACCTGCCAGCACCCTGGTGATCAAAGATATCTGTCCTCATAAACTGACGGATGGCTAATAGCCATGATTTCATCTCCTCCACATCCATTGCCTCGAATATGTACTCTTGATTATTCTCAGCCTGAAAATCGAAACAAACAATGAAAACGTAGTCAAACTGGATTAGATTTGTTCCCGATTACCTGCTGAACAGTGAGTTTTTAGCATTCATTAAATACATAATCATGAACTTTCCAGTTTACACACAAGATTTCTTACAATCAAACGTACTCTAAGTACAAATGTGTTCTCGTGGTCAGGCATCTCCAATGCCGTCGTCTCTCGTGCCTCTGTGATAAGGTAACAGAAGACACCACCTTTTGGCTTCACTGACTGCAACGAGAGAAGAATGGTTGTGGATCAGGCAGGGAGTCATCGTGAGAAAACATGTCATCAACACTACTCAATTGTGAGAATCATCCAATAAAAAGGCCTCAAATCTGAAAATGGTGAAGTATAGTCTATCAGGCAATCAGGTCAGGAGTGGATGAAAATGAGGGACATCATTGTCAATAGGTGGCAGCACTGCAGCAGCAGTCCTATAATACTATGCAACTGACATGGGACCGTAACTTGAATTGAATGATTTTCATAAGAAAACGTAATCCTTAGTGGCCAAAAGTTCCTCATTTGGCCTACATTGAGGCTTCTTTCAACATCCTCTGTGAGGATCATCAAGCCCTCTCTGTGGACCACAAGCACCAATCTGAGGATAACCGAGCACTTAGGTTCTATTTTGGCTGTGAAACACCCATCCCTCGTGAAGCAGTTAACAATTCCAGCCTACGTCAGAGGAAATCATATCCACGAGACGGTGGCAGATGCACCAACGAAAGATTTCTTTTTATCAATCTTTCCACCCACAGAAAACATCAATAGAGAAGTATACCTGCCTTCACCGGAAATGGTGCTTTTAACTAAATACCTTTCTTTCGCCACACCGACAGGTAGAATACCAAGGTACAAGCAAGTTTACCACCAACTTCCTGGAGTCTGTCAGTTTTTGTTCACCTTTGTTTAAATCATGTATGAACAACAGACTTTCATGCTATGGTGAGAACGGTGAATGAAGCAGATTTACGCTAAGGCAAGAGTAACACAAACGGTGGTACGTATTTGAGCATGAAAAGGGTTAATACTGCAGTGGTATTGGTAATGAGATAGAAGTCATGCAGAACCTTCCACTCTATCTAACATCGCTACGGCGCCATCACCAGCGATAAGTTGAGTTCTTCCACACGCGGGCCTATAGTCAGTTACACCTACAATCCCATTTTGATGTAATCTGGGGACTTACATGTAGCAGTCCTCCCCATGTCACTGCAACCTCTGATTTAACTCTTTTACATCGCACCATCACGGCTAGGGGATGACTTTTTCCCAAACAATTCATTCAAGTCTAGTGTAGTTACGATGAATATGACTGTGGCAGCACCAATCAGATACACAGAAGACACAAAATTAGCATATTGGCCATGGTTAGCATTCATCATCTACAACCCGATAGATGGCAATGGCAGGCCATCGGGTCAGAGTGACGGTAAGCTCCAGACAAGAAAGGATTGATAGCGATCGCCTCAGAATTCTAGATCCATCCCATCATCATGCTCATGTTTTGCCATAATTCCTCAGGCGCTATGTAGAAGAGATCCCAGAGGATCTCTGGGATCTCTTCTTCATAGCACCTGAGGAAGACCCTGATTGGGGTCGAAAATTTGCGAAATATTCGGAGACGACTTCCCGTTTTATTGTGTAGTGTGTGTTGTTTTTGTGCTGTTTTTTTTAATATCTAAAATTTGAGGGGTCGAAAGGGCCTCAAGTTTCCACTTCCACGCCTGAAGCAGAGGAATCATTTGGATAGGAAACCTGGGTAGGCCTACCTGACAGGATGTGTAGTAGACGCACAAGGAACGAATGAACATTTTTGGACAATTTGCAGCTCACAGAATGACATAGACCTAAATAATAAAGGTAGTATTTTTACCTGAACCCTACCCATCGCATAGCGAAGATCATTCCATTTTTTTAGATCCACCCACACAAATACTACATAATTTCCAACATGTCAAAATGCACAAAGAGTAGTTATAATTTGGATACAAGTGGGATGGCAGACCGGATATACGATAATTAGTGTACACAGGAAGTGATAGCAAACCTGATATGTGATAGCCTATCAGTTACAGCCTATAGCTGTGGCCCTTTTTTACCCTCTTCAACATCAATCATTCACATAATTTNAAAATCATACTGGGTAAAACCACGAAATTTGTACTTCTCCAGTTATCCTTATAATACAGGGAGTGCAACCGGAGGATGGAACAGCCACATCAGCTTCATTGGCCGTTGTATTTCAGCAGGGGTTTGTGTGAGCGGATGAAGAGAAGCGAGGTAAAAACCCCTGCTGTGGGAGGATGGGGAATCGGGATCAAATAGCATTGAATGCGAGGACAAGGAATACACGCGCATAGTTCATTCAGTTCTTCACACCATCTTTCCAGCAGTCAAGTACAACAGTCTCGGCTAGACAAACACCATCGTTCACCTGCCTGCAAACTATCTGCGAAACCATATCTAGCTTTTTCTGAATATCGATAGTAGTAGTCGAGGCATTCTGAATTTCTCTATCACAGGGCACTACTGAGCATTCCCTGAACTCCAGTAACTTAAAGGTGAAGTCTACTTATGGATTTGTCATTTTGTCAAATATGAGAGACAGCAGGTGACGTTACTCACAAATCCTTTTTTATTTCATGTTTTGGTCTCTTTCAGCATCTTTGGATGCAGAATCATCACAAATCAAACAATTCTAAAATCGACGATATCCATGACTAACAAATAAGCAGCTACACTTACCCCATTAGCTGAATTAGTCTAATTTTTTAGTGTCATATCCTGTTCCCAATTCATTTCCAGGGTTACAGGATGTCACGAGTAGTGACTTTTCATTGGTTTGGCAAGCTGACCTCCAATCAGTGGAGAAGAGATTTAGTAGCATTCCATAGTGGTTTTCCTATTAACCTTTATCTGACATTTCCCAACTCAAAGTCCATTTTTGGAGATTCATTCATTCAGTTCAGTCAAAAAGGCACATCATTACACATGATTATTCAGAAAAATATTCTAATTGTGGTCTACGATCTTCACCTTCCTGACTGCAGAAATACTGTTTTATAGAGTGAAGTTCAGGCTGAGGCCGATAATGCCTCTTGAATGACTCCAATATGGTATGATGACAGTCACCATGCACCATTTGAAGATGACTTTGTTTCCAATGACTGACCAAAGTATTTGTTGTATTTGTCACAGACAGACATGGTAGATAGCAGTTTAGTAATCCATTATGATGAATCAATACATAGGCCTCCTTTGGTCACACATAAGGGCCATTTAGACAACAGGCAAAAATCCACATGCGATCCGATCGAATCCGATTGTGGTTCACTCTTGCGTGTACACGCTACCCAATGTGGTCTAATGTGGTCCATTTTGCTGGTCCCGAATCCACATTCGACCGCATTATAGGCCTAGATCACATACGACCATATTAAAATTCTCATCTAAACGCAAATAAGACCCGAATCCGGATTCATGTGACTAGATTTTACATGCGTGTGTATGCTACCCACAAAATTGGACCATATCCGGTCCAGAATGCGGATCGATCGGATTGAATCTGAATGTTTTTTTTTGGCTTGGTCGTCTATACGGCCCTATATTTCACAGCTGAAATCATACTGTACCTGAATGATGATTTCCTAAATACAAGTCAATGACACAAGCACAAAACTGACCAAGACTCGCTGATCAAAAATCATAATGCTGATATAGTCATTCTCTTATATTTTTCACACTGAATTGCTTAGACATGTTAGATAGAGCAAGGAAAATAAACGCAGACTCATGGGCTACACCAAACCAGAGCAGGCAGGAATCAATCGTCGGCTGCAGCCTCTTCCCATGCAGCCAGGTGTAATCGCCTACAGAAGCCGCTGAACGTCCATGAAATCCATTCACAACGTTCACTCCATTCACCATCAGCCATCCTGCGGCTGCAAGCATGCATCATCAACATAAAATCAATACTACATTTCTATTTCTTCATTCATAATTGCGACAGTAACCCGAGCACTGCAGCTCCCTAGCTACATACAACAGATATTATTTGGTCAATTGGATAATTTTGAGCACAGCCAACTTCCTGACTTCTATTGTAATTGAAATTACACAAAACCCTTCCCCTCATCCACAATTTTGGACCATATGGTTCATTTTACAAATACAGTGCCAGAGGAACAGCCTAGAGTGTCCAGAAATGCAACTGGTTTTAGAGTAGACATGCCAATATTGGCTGCAGTTTCCACAGCAGCCTCATTACTCTAGCCCATCCCTAGTTTTATCCGCTACGAATCCGTCACCGAGACATGATGTGGCCACAGTTATTGCCCGTCATCTTATTGGCTCTGGTGTTTCCCCCACAGTGCACGTTGTGGGGCTTGCTAATTGTGTGGATGGCACCGAACAGAAATGGTTTGGACCACGTGGACGTTACTCACTATTCCAACTGACCATCCCAAGCACTCACTCTGATGCCCTCTTCAACAATCATTTACCATGAAATGTACAGTGTGTACCGGTACATCTTTCATCTTTCAACTTGGTGGGAGCCTCATGCATCAGAATATGATATAAATGGATACTGTACTTCAGACAGAGAATCAGTTGACAGCCAAGATGAACCCCTGATCTGTGAAGAACTGTTCAGCTAAATATTTACAGAATGCCGGTCCTGGAATCTCATGTCACTCTGTCAGGAACTGTTGAGCTAGGCACTTTTCTTGTCAAGTGCCTTTCCTGCAACACAGATCACTTCCTAGTTAAACTAACGGTATATATATATATATTCTAATTAAAAATAATAAGATATTACATAACAATTACGACATGTGCTTTGTCCATTAATTTGTGCTTGTAATACATTCAAGTGCCCATCCCTGTTTTGAGAACACATACTGAACTCCAACTGAATACGCAACCCATAATATTAACACTGTGACACCACTGTCTCCTGTTCAGGTGCCCATCCCTGTAATGCGGTCTCAATCGATGAAAATCTATCAATGCAGAACATTAGCATGAGCATGCTTTTGCCCATTCCATGAGCCAACCAAATGCCATTTCGCGGCATGGCACTCCTAAGTGTCTTCACTTTACAGCACTGCTGGGCCAACATCCAATAATTCAAACATCAATATCATTCATTAACACCGACTATGCGTGGGNGAGAGTAGGTGATAAACAGATTTAGCGCTATTGTAATGAACTTCAATACAAAAGCTCCAATCCTGACATTTTCAGACTTAGGCCTACATGTCACCATGTAGAGGCCTATGTTTTTTATGGTTGTCAATGAGTGATGTCGGAAGAAACACTAACAGCCAGTATGGAGTTGCACAAAAGCCAGGCCTTGTCTTAAGGCGAGCTAAAATGTGCATGCGCCTCGCAAACAATAGAAATTCTATTGTTTGTGAGGCGCATTTTAGCTCGCCTGAAAAGACAAGGCCTGAAAGCAAGACTCACTCTCAGTGATTGCAAGTAGGGAATTGTCTAATTTTCTAATTTTTTTTTAAAGAAATGAATTTTGAGCATGTTGAGAGGCTGAGTCTGACTTCAAAGCCATAAAGGGGACAATGTTTCTTCCTTGGGTGCATTATCATTGATTGATTACTCTCTAGAAAGATTATAGGTTTCATGGCAGGATGCGTGTGATCTGTTCTAAAATCCCTTCCCATGAAAGAGTCTCATTTTGTTCACAACTAAGTTGATTTCTGATTAGCTTATGTATGTAAAAGCCCTAGACCTTCTGTTCTATAGAATAGAATTCCGTGCACCAATGTACCACAACATGTTAGAAAGAAAATATCGCAAAAACGACAACAAAAGAAGTATTTTTCTAAGAATCGGTGCAAAATGCATGACTTCCTTGATCAGACATGCTATGTCTGGCAACATGAAAGACCACACCAAAGTGTTGTGATCGAAGGCCAGACCTAAGCGTAACTAACAGTCAGTGAGAGAATATTTGAACATACCATTCATCATTCCTTCTTTTGCCCCAAGAAAAAACATGCCAGCCTGAATCAGTTGATCATACTGACTACCATTAAGGGTTGTGACATCGCCACACCCTCTGATGCTTACACTAGTCTTATGATGAAGCCAATACATGTGGGGGTTCAAGCAGGCCTTGCCGTTTGACGGGCGCGATTTTGCATGCACCTCGCAAACAATAGAAATTCTATTGTTTGCGAGGTGCATGCAAAATCGCGCCCGTCAAACGGCAAGGCCTGGTTCAAGGATGGAGAACTTTGATCAGCTGACTAGATTTTCTAGAATTTCAGCCCATTCACATTGGTTTTAAACTTCAAAACTGTCAAAATCCATGTCTGGCAAGTGTGGCTGGCAAAAAAATTACATGTAGTTTCTTTTTTAGTGAATTCACATTCTGTCATCCAAGGTTTACATGGTATTAGCCTTTATCAATAAGTAGGTCACTGTGACCTACATTCAGTCATCAATGCATAGGATGGAAATGACTTTAGCCCTTTAGTCTTGAGTTGTGGCCCACATCGAAGATGATGCGAATGACCTTGGAGGAATAATTCCTCCATGGAATGACCAACCAATATTGCTTTGCTATAAAGGAAATTACATTCTGTTTCTCCCTCCCCCCCCCCGAACGTCACCAGACAAGACCACATGTAAGATGTCGCACAGTGTGTGGGAGTATAAGCTACCATAACAGAGTGCGATAAAGCTTCATCAAAAGTCAATACCCATCCATGACATACCTGATTGTTTGATGTAGGTAACTGCAAATCAGATTATGTCGCCTCTCTCATCTCCCACCAGACAATGTACACAGCTGTAGTTGTGATATTGATGTCAGAGACAGTCAGTGACCATGGTTACGAGCTGGTCCTGCCCACCTCATGAATGAAACACTTTTGCAAGATACTGAACTTGGTATACAATGTAGGTCTCATCCTTGATTGAGGCACCACAATTTGGGGAGTACATGTAGTGCAATCTGTTTGGCAAGAAGTTTGCTGTTGAGCTGTGAACAATGACAGTACACGAGCAATTGCAACTGGATTGTCAATGTGATCAATAATTGATACCACATGTACCGGGTATCTTGGTAATAATACCTCCATGGTTGTCAATGGGATTCATGGCAATACATAATAGTGTCTAGGATTGGAAGAAGAACTGTCATTTAGTCGCAAGTTTGTGTTGCATTAGTGGAAGAGGTATATTAGAATCGAATGGGAAGCTGGTAACACTGTACATGTAGCTTCATTCAAGAACTGGTATTGTCCACGGCACATTGAGGGGAGTACCCGTCCCCCACTGACACGTATCTTCAGTCTGGAAGGCAATTTCATCCGGTCCTACTAAATTGAGACAACAAGCGTCAAGTTGAGACAACTTGAGACAACAACCCAATAACTTGCGTCAACAAGGTTTTTCAATTATTTTTTGCCAATTAACTATGAGAAAGTTCAATTTACATATCTTCTGAGAGTTTGAATGCATTTGGAACAGGGCCAACGAAGATATCTTTTCATGATTTTGTTGCACAAAATCGCGTCCGCCGACTCTGCAAAATGGCCGCCGGTCGCTGGCGCCCCTGGTGGCAGGAGAATGAACCAAGCCTATCTGCACTTGGCAGGCATTTTGTGGACGCTAAAATAATGATCAATATCTTCGTTGGTCCTGTTCCAAATGCATTCAAACTCTCAGAAGATATGTAAATTGAACTTTCTCATAGTTAATTGGCAAAAAATAAGTGAAAAAACCTTGTTGACGCAAGTTATTGGGTTGTTGTCTCAAGTTGTCTCAACTTGACGCTTGTTGTCTCAATTTAGTAGGACCCATTTCATCAAACAATTGTGAACAAGAAGCAATCTGAATTCAGTACATTGGAACATAATGCTACATTGTAGCTGATCCTTATGTGTCTGACATTAGTACAGGATCAAGCATCCTGTGCTGATATCAGACACATTAGACATTTTTCATTCACTCTTCGGTATATAGCTGTCAGGCTGTCTGACTCAAGTGCAACCCTTGTTTCTGAAAAGAATAAATATGTACATGTAAAAATTTCAAGAAGAGAAACGGGCCAAGGCCTGTAGGCGTATGACATACAATTACAACACCCACATCTGTGAATCGAGCTACATACCTTCGGTGGTGTGTAGTATTCCAACATGTGACCACCAGTTGTCTTCACCAAAACAAGTTGACAACGCTCCCATTTTGATTTTCCGCAATAGTCCTCACCAATCAACTGGTTAACAATCCCCTTCTTGATGCATTCCACAATCAGTTTTGTCAACTTCGTTTTATCGTGTTTTTCCTTTGGTCTACCATGCTTTTTCCTGGCAAAGTTAATGTTCGATTCCGGCGAAAGATCAACCTCATCGCTGTGTTGTTTAAACAGGCCCCGTACGCTCCCTTTAAAGTTCCGAAATGATAACTTGCGGAAAAAAGGTTTGTGAGATTTATGGTTGACTGGCGAGTGCTGTTCTTCCGTTTCAGAATAATCCTCATCGAAGATGAGCGGTCGGTTCCGATGAGGGGTTGGCGACAAGCTGCTCGTTCTCTTGGCTTTTTGCAATGAGAGAGGGGACGGGAAGCATGACTGCACATACTTTGGCTCTACCAACGCATGGAAGTGTTCAAGAAAATGTGTGACAAATGCACTAGCGAATTCGGACCCAACACCAGGCCTGTCTATGCTGGGATTATCACACAGAAACAGCCTGAAGTTCCTGGCGAACTCTACCGCAGCTGTCGACGCATTCTGCTCACAAAAATCTGACCACCTGATGTAGCTGGTATCCCCATTGACCGAGGCCATGTCCTGCACCATTGAGGCATTATTATAGTGAAGAAATCGGGATTTTAAGGCTGAAATATGCCCGACACATGCGTGACATACATGACTGCAATAAATATCTGAAACCGGAAGACATCGTGCCAGAATAACAATTTGCGCATTCGGGTCATGCGCATCACCTGGTGTTAGGATCGAGAACTGAATAACTGGATGTGGAGTTAATCCAAACTGTCTGAAATCAGTATAAAAGTGCCTCCAAAGTCACAAACTCCTACCCCGGTGTAGTAGAACATGAACATTTACCACAATATCAACCCTGAAAGAAAAGATGAAGGCTTCATACAAACGTAAATCAATTAGTTCATTCAAGGCCTTGTAGTTCATTATTATTTTGCGCCTCTTCAAAAATGTCAACATTAGGCGGTAGGTGGCAGCAACTGACGGCAGCAATCGCGTTCACTCTCCAACACACGGACAAACTCTCCAACACCCAGACGATAACGTCACTGGTAGGCGATAGGTGGCAGCAGGTGACGGTCGTGGTGGAATTCAGTCTCTAATTCGCCCCCCCTCTCTCTCCCCACTACGTCATGTCATTACGATATCATTGTAGGATGATGCATTTGACTGCTAACTTATGCCATGCCAGTTGTCTCTATCTTGTGCCATCACCAAAGAGGGCCCCTTGAGAATGAGACAAAACTCTCATGCCGACACCGTCAACTGCTGCCATCTAGCGGCCCTTTGGACTACCAGTCACAGTTAGCTTGGAGATTTGTATTCTTGCGTGGAGAGTGGCTTCACCTGCACCGTCAGCTGCTGCCCCCTAGCGTCTAAAGTGTAAAGTTTCATAGAGAACACAAAGTTTCACAGGGAAAAAAATACATTTCATTAGATAATGACATCATCCCCAGTGTCATTTTGGTTCCACTTGTCACATGTTCCAAAAATTCATCAAAAATTTGGGGAGGCAAGACAAAGGAAGGGCAGGTGGCAGAGACGGACATCACATATGGATCCGGCCACACCCGCCTGCATGACAAAACAAACAGCATGTAGGCTATGGCAAGCCGATAGTCCTTTCTGGCCTAAAATATGATTTAGGACCCTATACTACATGTCGGTTGGCTTTTGGCCCTGAACTACAGTTTCCGGCATCATAAACCATGGTTTAGAGCATAAGAAACCTAGGCCTATATCTTGGCCCTTGTATGGCCGAGTACAACATGCACTGCATCAATTAACAACCCAGGAACAACATTTTTTTGTAATTCTACATTCATTTTATACATCTTGTATGTACAGTCAGTGCTATAAAACAATAGTCAAAATATCCTTTAATAAACTATTCTTTGTCACTGATTTGCTTGTAAAGCATATTCATCTTATTTACAAAATGGAACGATGTAACCTAATTCACACTATTCAACTTAAAAAGGACGGACTCAAGATACATGTATGGTGCAGAACATGATACAAAGTATGACTGAGGGCCAGCAAGGCTGATGTGGACCATGGGAATTTTTGTGTAAAAACTGGCATCACTGAGTGTTCCGACAAGGCTGAAGGTTTTCTGAGACACAGACACAATCCAACAGTCTTTAGAGAGAACACAAAACAAGAAATAAAAAAGTTACGTCACAAAAAATCTCTGTACTTGTAATTTTACTTTTTCAGGGAATCAAGATGGCTGTTTCACAGTCTTGGTGAGACTGACTTTTATAATATTGTCTGGACAGTCTGGCCTCGTTCTGCTTCCAGATTTAGAACGTCTGAATACATGGAAAATCCCAGCACCTCATTGGCAAACATCTCTGCCGTGATTTCAAATGGTAGATTGTCAGCAATGAGATCACCAGCCGTTGTAGGATCAAATTCGAGTTCCTCACTACTGCCACCTTCTGGATTGCAGCCTAATAACGTTGTCAGGTATTCTGCAAGTTCGTACTCGGTCATGTGCTCTCCTGAAAAAAAAGACACCTATAAACACACAACGCATGGAAATACTGATCTGATGCATCAAGAGCTTTCTCACATTGGCCTCCTTAACACACCATTGTCACATGGCATCTGTACGTCAGCCAGGGAGACATCTGTTATAGGGAAACAGAGGGGTGGCTTTGCTCTCAGATCTTAACTTTTATTACCTTGAGTTCATAAATTTATTAAAACACCTCATATTCAGTATAGATTTCTCTGATGTTTTTACCTTTACTCTGGAGCAAGTCCAACATCTCCCCTCTTTCAATTGATGCAGCTTGGTCACCAGGGAACCCTAGCATTTCGAATGCCCATTTCAGCCGATCTGGTGAGAGGCCAAATGCAGGACGATGATTTACATACACTGAAAGAAACAAATGTACAATCTCAATTCTGATCAAGCAGTGATCACCAATGCAAAGAACAGACAGAATACTTGAGAAATCACATTTTACATGCAGCCCCTATACTCACATTTGATAAAATCACCGAGGTCAATTTTGTCAACATATTTGCCAGTCTCGACATATTTGCTGTATTTGATTTCATTCAGCATGTCCATGATCTGAAAAGTAAACAGCGAATATTGGAATGCTCTGATCAGCTTATAAAGAAACTAGACAAACACTGATGGAATAAGAATAACTTTTCGTACCTCTTGTTCAGATGGATAGAATCCCATTGCTCTCATGACGAATGGCACCTCTGAGAGAGGGATGTGAGTTGACACCTGGCGGGTTTCCATTGTATTCACATCTTGACTGAAATATCAATGAGAAACGTTATTTAGATTGACTATAGTTTGATGCTCAGGTGCTTAGTTGCAACCATTCTTCAAACCATGTGTAGTGCATCCATCTCCAGTCAGATTTCAAAAGTCAGGAGTAGGCCTATGTAGCTTCGTGAGTACAAAAAACACAAGAAATGGGTGTTGCTGGAATCAGTTTGTCAAACTAACCTTCGAATTTGTGCATAATAGAAGTAGTCTTCAAGTTCAGCGAAAAGTTCGCCTCTGCGACCACCATCCAGCAGTCCATAGAATGGGATCAAATCTTCACCACCTAGAAGTGCCTGAGCCTCGAGAGCGCTGGGAAGAGAAAGACATATTTAGTCTACATATACATAAGAATGAAGTCATTATGAAGGAAAAACGATTGGAATGACAAGAATGAAAAACGTTAAGGGTATTGGGTCAAAATTCTGGCTTTAGTACATGGAAGATAGAACACAACAAGATAATCCATGATTTACTAAGACAATCCTTGATTCACTCACGGATAGTTGGTATCCCACATATGGACTGTAGCATCAGCACCTCCTGCTGTGAAGAGGAACGAGCCGTCATAACTGCAGGCCAAATTACTGATCTGGAACAGTAAACAGTAACATAAGCAGACGTCATCTGAAGAACATTCTTCATATTTCGCTTTCCCCATGGAACACTACAGAATTGAAATGGATGAATACTGCTATTGACGACAACTGATTGCCAACCTTTCCTGGATGAGCGATGAGAGCCATTGAGTTGTGTGGATTTCCGTTCAGTGGCATAATGCTTAGGCCAACTT
Source organism: Notospermus geniculatus (assembly GCA_002633025.1). Taxonomy (NCBI): domain Eukaryota; kingdom Metazoa; phylum Nemertea; class Pilidiophora; order Heteronemertea; family Lineidae; genus Notospermus; species Notospermus geniculatus. Next base: position 116,945 of record NMRB01001342.1, read on the forward strand.
TATCTGTTGTTATGTAGGCCATATAGCGTCTCTCAGTGTCAGTCCCTGGGATCACAATCACAACATATTTGCTGTATTTGATTTCATTCAGCATGTCCATGATCTGAAAAGTAAACAGCGAATATTGGAATGCTCTGATCAGCTTATAAAGAAAGTAGACAAACACTGATGGAATAAGAATAACTTTTTGTACCTCTTGTTCAGATGGATAGAATCCCATTGCTCTCATGACGAATGGCACCTCTGAGAGAGGGATGTGAGTTGACACCTGGCGGGTCTCCATTGTATTCACATCTTGACTGAAATATCAATGAGAAACGTTATTTAGATTGACTATAGTTTGATGCTCAGGTGCTTAGTTGCAACCATTCTTAAAACCATGTGTTGTGCATCCATCTCCAGTCAGATTTCAGGCCTATGTAGCTTCGTGAGTACAAAAAACACAAGAAATGGGTGTTGCTGGAATCAGTTTGTGAAACTAACCTTCGAATTTGTGCATAATAGAAGTAGTCTTCAAGTTCAGCGAAAAGTTCGCCTCTGCGACCACCATCCAGCAGTCCATAGAATGGGATCAAATCTTCACCACCAAGAAGTGCCTGAGCCTCGAGAGCGCTGGGAAGAGAAAGACATATTTAGTCTACATATACATAAGAATGAAGTCATTATGAAGGAAAAACGATTGGAATGACAAGAATGAAAAACGTTAAGGGTATTGGGTCAAAATTCTGATTGCCAGTGTGCGAAGCTGAACCACTGGCTTTAGTACATGGAAGATAGAACACAACAAGATAATCCACAATTTACTAAGACAATCCTTGATTCACTCACGGATAGTTGGTATCCCACATATGGACTGTAGCATCAGCACCTCCTGCTGTGAAAAGGAACGAGCCGTCATAACTGCAGGCCAAATTACTGATCTGGAACAGTAAACAGTAATATAAGCAGACGTCATCTGAAGAACATTCTTCATATTTCGCTTTCCCCATGGAACACTATAGAATTGAAATGGATGAATACTGCTATTGACGACAACTGATTGCCAACCTTTCCTGGATGAGCGATGAGAGCCATTGAGTTGTGTGGATTGCCGTTCAGTGGCATAATGCTTAGGCCAACTTTATCTGTTGTTATGTAGGCCATATAGCGTCTCTCAGTGTCAGTCCCTGGGATCACAATCACTCTGAAATGAGAAGAAGGGTATACATGTAGTTGTTTACAAATACATCTAACACAACATTTTGGATTATCAGAACAGAAGACAATTTATGTTCAGATGAACACATACATGTACACGTAACACACTTACTTCTCAAGCGGGGAACCATACGTTGGACCGAGTAATGTTTTCCGGCACATTTTTGTGGTTGAGTTGTAAAGCTTGAACTTGAATTGGTCATTTGTTGTGAGAATGAATTGTTCCTTTGTGACCGGTGGGTACATAGCTATAGACAACGGCACAGCACTCTGTTCAATACGATCAGTGTTGCTGACTCTCAGATCATCCTTGCTGCTGCTCACAAGATCATACTCAACCTGGAAGGAAAGACGGAGCACTAACGGGTGTGGGGTTGTGTCTAAAACAAAATGAAGTGAACATGTTCCGCATTCCTCATCACTGTTTTTACAAGGCTAAGTCATGAATGAAAGTAAAAGCCTAAGGGCCGTATGATCGGGTCGGACTTTAGCCTGAAGTATAGCTGAGGTTAGACTTTCTCTGTGCTTGAAGCACTGTCTGAGAAAAGTCACACTTTGGCCAAAGTCCAACCCAAGCATATGGCCATAAGAGTTTTGTACCCACCAGCATGCGATCTTCCCCCAGTGACATCAATCGTGGAAGATTTGAATCTAACTGGACAGTGAATATGATGTCTTTGATGAGCTTATAATGTGCTCGATTTCGTCCCAGGTAAATCCACGGTTCACTGTCACTGGAAGCCTTGAAGACTGATACAGTGAACTCTGCATCCTGAAATAAACCAATGATGATGAGTTAGAAAATATGTGTAAGTTATATTCCAAGATGTAACAAGGAAGATAAATCATAAATGGATATGAATTGACTATGCTTTCAACAATAAATGCTTTAGAAGATAACTTACTGCAGTGGCCAAATATTCAGAATCATGGCTAAATACACAGTGTGTAATGGCATCGCGGGCATATCGGAATGGCTCGCTGACCTCATCTTCCAGAGTTATGGCATCTAAGACTCGCACACTACCATTCATGAATCCCACAGCTGGAATAAAATAATCAAAAGTCCGAGTCCACACTTGGATCTTAGTAACTTCAGAAACGATTATAAAATACTAAAATCCTCAGTTAGAATGTAGTCTCACGACATGGCACAATATCATCTGTAGGCCTATACAATAGCTTGGTAGATAAGGTACACTGAATTGATATTGCAATATGTTGGCCTTGATGAGCTGGGAATAAATAGAAAGTGTACAAACCCAAATATTCTCCTCGGGGGTCGAATGCACAACACCTAATCATGTTGCCTCTCTCGAAGTACCTCGAGGCCACCGGTAACTTTCTTTCATAGTCCCAGATCTTCAGCAGTCCTGAATAACTTCCCATGGCCAACTTGGGTCTGAAAATGAGAACAACAATATAAGTCAAGTCTACTTCATTACCATGGGACATGAGACAAAATCCAGTGAATTCAGCTAAGCTGCCTGCACTTGGTCAGGGTGATGGAGTTCAGTTTTTCAGCCTTGTCTTGGGAAACACTATGGTGACTAGGTAGGTCACAGATTTGATTTCCACAGAGAACAAGGCCTATCCACAGCCCTACTTTCAATGTACCATTACCAAGTATACTGCAGCTATATGAGGGCAGATGGATCTGTGGTTCTACGTCACGATCTACTTACTCAAATGGATGAGAAGCTAAGGCATAGACTGCAGCATCATGATCACGATGGATAACCTGAAATATTATACACAACCCATTGACTCATTTTGTAACCACCACTAGCATTTGCTAATGTTCCACATTCTGCAATGTAGTGCAACTGAAGGCTTTTCTGAAGAAGTATCCTTAGAATGGATAGGAAGATGAAGATATACCAATCACACCATACAAAAGTGTGATTCATTAACTCTTGACTCACATCCACTTTGGTTCCATCTGACGTGATGTAGCCAAATATTGCTGACAGTGTCCCCACAGCATAATCACGGATCACAAATTTCCTGGCAGCAATGGTTGCATCTGGAGAGGATAGTCTCCACTTTCGCCATCACTGTAACAGAATGAATCAGTGTCAAAAAAGTTGAGAACTTAGCATCTACCTTTACATGGTAAAGTTGCAATGGAAATGGCTTCTGAGTATCAAGAACAAAACTCCAGTAAAGTACCAAGAGCTTGTAAAATGGAGACATAATCATACAGAATACTGGTGGGAGATAATGAACACTGTAGATCAGACTCAATACTTACATGTGATCAAATTCAGGCATGAAGGCAAAGGAGAGCGAGTTGATTTGACCAATATTGAAGTCTTGGTACCTGAAAATTGATCCACATCACCGATATTTACAAATGTACCATAGACAGCGGTAAGAAGGACTATGCAAGGATGTTTGAATCAAGACAGTCATGATATTTCAAGTCAATAGCAGCAAATAAAGATACCTCAAATCATGAAAATGCTGGAGAAAGTCGCCTCAATCTACTACCTTCAAACGTCACATGAATGCCCAGTTTAAAATCTTACCAGTTGACGAGTTTCAAAGTCTGGTCAAAGAATTTGACATGTCCATTGGCATCTCCCACCACAATGAACTCATCAGTTGTCGTTAACACATTCATGCTTCTTTCCTGCAGCTTCACCAGTTTCAATGCTTTCTTGTCTGGTGTGGATTCGAATGCCTCGACTTTTGTCAGGGGTTTATTGCTGTCCCAAACAACCAGGTTACCAATGGAAGTGGCTGTCAAAGCTCGACTACTATTTCTCTGGTAGATGGTTTGACTGTATTTTCCAACTGGCTTATTGAAGTCATGGTCTGAGAGGGGTGGAGCATAGTACTTCATCTTTCCATCGTTCTGGAATTGGAAGGGGTTGAAAGCATCAGAATGTGGACATTGTGCAGACATGGCAGATAGGGTACATCTAGATACATATATAAAGGAGAACCCTCAAATTTTGTCCGGCTTATTCTCTGTGGCTTCGATCTCAACTGATGTGACTGTACTACAGCCACGTTCCCAATATAAAGGAGTATGTTGTATTGAATTTAGTTTTTTAAAAAGGCTTCACAAAGTTATGTTTTAGCGGTTTTTTGTCGTTACCAAGGATTTGAGAGTTTAATATGACGTCACTATAACTGTGACGTCATAGGGTGACGTCACGCTGAGGAGTCCATGCAGACCCAGAGGTGGTGACGTCATCGATCAAAGACCGACGTTCGTTTACGTGGTGACGTAAGAACATTATAGCCCTTTTCAAATAGCGTGTTCGTTTACTTGCCTGGGCCTCCCCGGAGTAAATTTCTGAGCGACCGTCGCGCATGCTCAATAAAGCCACATTCACGAACGCTGTTGGGTCTCACCCGTGTAAGTTTGCACCACGTGATCAGGCAAACTGACGGCAAGCAATGGCACTGACACACCAGCAGACGACATGGACGACCAGAAGATGTAAGTCCCCCTGGCAGCAATTTTATCCTCCCTATCTGCATCTATCGTTGCATGCTAACCATTATTTATATCCAGTTTGGGTAAAAATGGTGGATTCGGCACGTTCGACGCCATTGTGTTGAAAGGCATTCTGGGATACTTCCCCAACTAATCACCTCGGCGAGGTGATTACTTCGGGCAGGCCCGACAGACCCCAGATCATGACGTCACACGAAAAAGAACGCCGATGGGTCTCACCCAGGTGAGGCCCAGGCAAGTAAACGAACACGCTAAAAATCACGTGACGTCTTTGTGCGGAGCTACGTTTAGAGGCCCGAGTGACGTCACACAAACTGCGTCATGACTTTTTGCACCGCCAAATGCCATGGCGATGTTTGTGTGACGTCACTCGGGGCCCCTAAACGTAGCTCCGTACAAAGACGTCACGTGATTTTGAAAAAGGGCTATCTGCTGCAGTGCCATCTTCTTTGAATCCATCATTATTTGGTCACGCACCTGTAATGCATGGCCAGTGCATTTACCATTAGAAATGGTGACATGCCTCTGCTCATAGATTCATCCTCCCACAGCAGGGGTTTTTACCTCGCTCCTCTTCATCCGCTCACACAGTTTGTCTGCGGTGACGAAGGGAGCGAGCAGTAAGAACGCCTGATATTCTCAGGATGCATAGATTGGTCACAGACCTTCGTTGGAAGGAACAGTTCGGACACAACATAACACCTTTTTCCACCCAAAAATGTCGACCGATTCTGACGTCACAATTGAAACACGTCACCACTGTTGCCTTGGTTGGAGCGTCACGCTAACGCAACGGTCCATGCGTGACGAACACCTCTGACGTCAGCAGTGCATTTTGGCCCCCGGCTTTGCGTCATGATCGCGACGTCAGCGCAGTGGCCGACATTGAAGCGAAGTAAATGTTATACCCACACTCCGTGCGCAGCACGGGTAATTGCTAGTCCATTATAACCATCTATTGCAACAGACGCCCCATATTTGATTCAGTACACTTTTTGACTGAACAATGTAATTAGAGCAAATCAAAACATCAGGAACAAAACTTACCCATGAATAGAATATAACCTGTGACTCACTGTTCGTTACCAGTTGTGAAGTATCTTCAGGATTGAACAGGATATAGTTCTGCACTCCATACGAGGGTTTCAGCTGGGCTGTACACACAGGGTGGTCATCACCAGTCGTCCAGTCCCAGATTGCAAGGAGCTGAGATTCTCCAGCGCTTAATGTAGCCAGGTATTTGGCATTTGGGGTGATAGCAACAGCAATAGTTCCCTCCTTGTGTGGCTCAAAGATAGTTCGAACTGGAAATCTAAAGCAAGAGGAAAATGCGGCATTGAATTGAAATGGGTGCAGCATGATGCAATAGCTATTTCCTCTGAACTATAACATTATTGGTGAGAGCAGTATATTGACGATGTCGCACAGCCAAGGCAACTATATTCAAGAGAGATAATATCAATATAGTTAGTGATTTTATTGCCTTCCTCACCCAGTGTTCGAGTCCCAGATGATGGCTGTGTTATCTGGTCCTTTATCAGCTGTTACGACCCATCTCTTGTCCTGGCTGACGCATGTACAAGTGATTGCATTGGACTGGAAAAGTGGAAACCACACTAAGACATTACTTGTAATTACCCACAGAAATGTGGAAAATAAACTTGGTGAAAACTAGCTGGTGTTGAGGGAGAAGAAAGGCTGCGCGACGGCAGGAGATTGGTCATTTCTGGTCAAAAAGTTCAACTTACATGTCCTTGAAGTAGTCTCTGTATATTTTTCTCAATGTCGTAGAGGATTCCAGTATGGGCATTGGCGTACATGATCATCTTTCTGTTCCCATCAGTCATGTTCAAGACTGGGATATGGCGATTCATTCCAAATGACCAAACCAGGCTCTGGAATTAGATGAAAATGCAGATTTCATGAATGACCACAACAAAAATCAGAACTACAGACCAATACTGAAAGCTGGATATTAAGAAGGCAGAGAACTCTTACCAATGGATTTGATGGCTTCTCAGGAGTTTCATCTCTCTTAGTCAATTCTGGAGCAGGGGGTGCTGTTGGTACTCTTCTTTCTTCTGAAGCAGTATTTGGGGGTGCATCACTTCCAGGTGATTGGCGTTGTCTAGGTGAGGCAGTCTCCTCCTTCTGTGGAGTTGATGGTTTACTTGTTTGTGGTGTTGGTGTTTTCTGTGGGGTCTGTCCCCCCTGTGATCCTCTTGGGGTACTCTTTGCAGATTTCTGGCTCGATGAGGTGTCCCTGGTTTTGAGCCTGCTTGCTGCGGTGTTGGTGTTCTAGCTCCCTGGGTACCTTGAGGTGGAGTTGGTGTTCTTTGGGCTGCTTGGGGTTCTTCTTCCTGGGGTGGCGGTGTACCTTTTGGGGATGATGGAGGTTCACTCTGGGTTGTCTGGGTTGCCTGATCAGCAGCCATGTCAGCTGTCTGCATATTTTGTTCTTCCAGAGGTTCATCTGAAGCTTTAGGAGATCCCTCAGGCTCAGCAGCCTCACTCTGTTGTTGATCTGTTAATTTGGGTGAGGAAGTGTGCTGAGGTGTACTCTTTCCACTGCCAGGTACAGGTGTCCCACTTGCAGCAGGTGATTGGGCTGCTTCTTGAGGAGTGGGTGTAGCTTCCTTTGGTGGTGTCCCCTCTCCAGCATCTGCTTCCTGGGGAGTTGGTGTACGCTGGGGTGTACCTTTGCCACTTCTGGGAGTTGGTGATTGTTTTGGACTTGGCTGGGCAGACTCCTTTGGACTTTGCGATGACTCAGCTTCAGCTTCTTGGGGTGCAGCTTCAACTACCTGGGGTGCCACACTGATTTCATCAGCATCTTCAAGAGCTTGACCTTCTCCTGCAGGTGATTCATCTGCCACTTCTGCTTGTTCAACAGGAGGCTGCTGTGCCTGTAGCTCCTCATCATCAGCATCCCCTTCCTCCAATTGTTGCATATTGACATCAGCTGATGCGTCAGCTGCTTGGTTATCAGCTTCGTCGCCATCAGTATTGACAACATCTAGGCCTATGGCCTCCTGTTGTTGACCCTGTTCTTCGTCTGTTGGGCCTACATCCAATTCGGCTGCAGTCGCATCTACCATGTCAGCATCATGAACATCGGCCTCTTCATTTTGCATTTCTTGATTGTTGGGAATGTCAGCTTCATCGATTTCAGCCATTTTCACAATTTCTGGAAAATACCGGTAGCATTGAGAAACTTACCAACATACTAGCCTACTATCACATCATTGTATGGGTGGGCTGTGCAGTATCAGTGCAATTACCATGGCAAAACTGTTAGGTAGGCCTAGGCCTACTATCATGTACTGGTGGTAGGCCTATCTATAGCATGCATGCAAATGCATGCAATGCATGCAGTGGCAGTGCAGTCAGCATGGTGAGTCCAACCTCTCACACTTTCTGGAAAATTGATTGACAAAATTAATCAAACATAGGCCCCTAGTAAATAACTGATAAATAAACTATCTTTTGAGACCAGATTTTTTTCGTCATTGGGGTTAATATGGTGAATAAATTGATTTAGATCAACGGGCACCTACCGCCTGGGAAGGTTCTTTCCTTGCCAGTCTCCTTGGAAACGTTGTTTACCAATACTGCACATGCGTGAAATGTCATACTTGGGCTCTTGATGCAGCAAAACTGACTTCAGTGACGTTTTGCAGGTTTTGAAGTATTTTATTCAGATAATATAACGTCGATATTCAGTCTAACTGCTAGTAAAATGGACTAAAATCAAATGAACAACACACATCATGACATTTCATGATTTAGGGTTCACTTTACGTCAATAAATTCACTCTATTTCAGTTCCACCTTCCAACACTGGTGGCGCTGACTAAATTTGATGACGTCACCAATGTAAAAATCTTCCAGAGAACAGTGTCAATCGAAAAAGAGCCTTTTTGCCACTCATTGACAGTTCACATGGTTCACAACGCACATGACTGAGACACATGGTTCATGGAACTTGAAAATTTGTGATAAAACATAAATGACAGCCGTGCGAAATGATTTTGGAACTGTTAATTAGTCTTTATGGTTTACTGTGCATTGTGCTGTACATATTAATCAGCAAAAATCCTGTCTATATCAGCAGATTTTCCCGAGTTAGCTGGAAAAGGAAGGTCTTGTTTGTGACTGCCCACCCAGATGATGAGTGCATGTTCTTTGGCCCAACCATTCTTCACCTGACCTCAGCTGGACACAAGGTTTATCTGCTGTGTTTGTCCATAGGTAGGTATGGAGCCTGTTTCAAAAAGTGACTTCAGGCTATTTTTGGTAGCTATCTTTAACAAGATGGAAAATGCATTGAAGTTTTAAATGATACAAAACAGAAGTCGTCTCCGCATGCTCCGTGAACTCGAAAATTTTCGACCCCGACCGGGGTCTTCCTCAGGCACTTTACAGTAGAGATTCCAGAAAAAATGACCCGAATACTTCTCATGATTTAGGCCTGTTAAAAAAAATAACTTGTTTCTCATCAGTGACATCCAAAAAAAAGGCCCGTCAGGTCCTTTTTTATTTTTTATTTTTTATCTCAAGCTGACCTTGTCCTCGGTGTTTTTCAGACACAAAAACTAGTTTCATGTATGTGCTATAGGCTAGCTTGAAAAATAACAAGCAACTCATTATTAAATGAAGTACCCGTAGGCCTAGGCCTACTAGTATTTTATTTCACCAGAATAGTTTTGTGGAGTGGAGGCAGAAATTGTCACCTTTGACAGATTGAGGACAACAAAAACAGGTCGTAAAACATAAAAACAGCAATCAATTCATCAAAGCAAGCAGGCCGGCATCTTTTTATTTTTTATAAAAAATAAAAAAAATTTTGCACACGGCCTCAAAAATCGGTACGGCCGCTGATGAGAAACAAGTTATTTTTTTTAACTGGCCTTATCAGTCATTTTTTCCATTGTTTTAACTCTAATTTCAGGTGATTTTTATGGGAAAGGTGAAACCAGGAAATTGGAATTGATAAAAAGTTGTGAAATCCTAGGCATTCCAGAGGACCAAGTTTTCATTGTTGATGATAAGTAAGTTCCACAAGTAGGCTAGTCCTACAAATCTTTTATTGGTGGTAATTTGCCACTTGTTGCTTTTTAACTTGTGCGAAATAATACACAGCAAAAGTTGAATTGAAGGGTTCTGTTTTCTTTCAGAGCATTACCTGATGATCCAGTTGTGAATTGGGATCCAGAAAGAATATGTTTCTATGCATATGATTATGTTTCAAAGTATGACATCAATACTGTAAGTATTTAAGCTATTTTGACTGGTTTTATTGGCTGAATACCACTTCTTCCATGCAGGTATTAACCTGAGTTGCAAAAAACTTTGGCCTAAAGTGTAAAATAAGCTTTGCTTTATCTGCATTCATGCAGTATGTAATCTTTTTTAGATAATCACTTTTGATGAGGGTGGAGTCAGCGGACATAACAATCATATGGCAACACATCGAGCTTTCTGGTAAGTGAACAGAGCTGATGGAGACCAACTGATATCCCATCTCCTGGAACAGTTCGTAAACCAAGCCTGAAAATCCTTTCAGATGATCTACTCTAGTAGAGAAATTTAGAGTTTCATGGTCCTGTGAACAGTCATCTTATCTTTACAGGAGATGCCTCTTTCAAGATAATTTGCCCAAAGGTTGGTACCCTTATAATCATACAACCAGTTAATTGAGTGAACCTCAGCAGTGCTTCTCCCCTGTGATGGTTTCCCTGTCTGGAAGGGCATCTGAAATCCATCCATAAAGAGGGATAGGTCAGAGCTGAAATTGGAGTATCCTCAGGGCAGCCTTACTCTTGGTGTGAGGGAGAGGGCTGTAGGCATCACCAGTACCACCACCACTTACTTTGATGGGGGAAAAAGAAACTAACAGAATACTGATGTGCTTTTTTTGTAGGTATAGAATTCTACACTCTACAGACAACAAACATGCTGCGGAAGTATATATCTGTCTTAGATCTACCCATCAGTATTCTTATATCTGGCTTCAAGTTGATCTTTATATCAGATTGGGAAAACGTCATAAGAGCTCAGGTGAGTCTATACTTTTAGTTGTTCTCACTAATGTTTCCACTATATGTGACCTGTGCCAGCAAAATGAGTTAGAATGCGCAGAGAAGAAGACCCGAAGTGCACCAACGAATTGTTGATTTCAGTATTGTCTGGCCATTGTGAAATATGACTCTGTCAATTTCTATAGTTGTTGTTTGGTGTCATCTTGAGTCTTCTTTCCGGCACATTCATACTCAATTTTGCTGGCAGGGGTCACATATATAGTTTACTACCTTCTATATGTCTGTATTCATTGTACCTGAGGTTTTTGCAAACTACATGGATTACTTGAGTGTGTCTTTATGTTTCAGAAAGCAATGCAGGCCCATTGGAGTCAACTGACATGGTTCAGGACACTTTACATCATGTTTTCAAGGTACATGGTTGTGAATACATTAAAGCCATTATCATTGGGGAGACCAAGACACCACCCACCCAACCAAGAAGTAAAATTATGAGGAACGTCACTCATGGTTTGAAAGTGATTGGTGTGACCACATTAAAGCAAATGGCTCGCGGGGTTTTGGTGGTACCTCCCATAGAGAGTGAATCTCGCCTCCAGGCAAAGCCGTGCTCCAGCCATATGCGAAACCCGTGCACATATGCGATCGTTAACACTGGGGACGAGGTTCCATTAAAAATTTGCTAAAATGGGTTAATGACGTTTTCAAATTCAGTCGGTCAAAATGTACATTTTGTGCTATTCACATTGATTTCGAAGCGGCAGATTTTGCACAATACGCCTCCGTAGTTTGGCTGTCTAATGCATTTTCCATTAAACTGAAATCCTTCTTTCGCCTTTTTCTCAAAACGGCACTTGATTTGAGGACATGTCAACAAACAACTGTCAACAAACCCCACGAGCCATTTGCTTTAACGTGTTCCATGGCAAAGACTCATGGACCATTGCAATAACCAGTCTAGAGTTCTGCCCATGTGTATTTGTAGGATGTAGATGTAAACATGTATTGTCAGTTGCTTTGCACAATTGCAATGATTTTCATTCCAATTTGTTACATAATGATGCCGCCATTATTTGCCATGTGCTGATGTGTAGATTTCTATGTAGAATTTTGATAATAAAATGTGGCTATGATTTACCCCTACATTGCCTCCGACTTCCTCTTGCCTTGTACAACCTTGTCCCTAGGTGTTGTCACCTCATTCTTGGCTGTTTCTCAACCTTGGCTTCATGAATGGAGACATATTTTATGGGCATGCAGGTTATACCACTGTGGTACAACCATGGTTCTGCCTGTACATGTCGTCAAGGTCCACTCTGACAAATCCAACGGGTAACAGAATTTTTCCATGAAGTCATGAAGAAATCTGCTGTTGATGTTTCTTCCATAAAACTGAACCAGACTTGGCTGGTACACATCCTTGGATGTGATCATATGGTTCTTGCCAGGTGGTCGGGGGAAGGGGCAGCACAAGTTGTGGAGTCCTTGGCCACCTGGGAGGTCCAATAAGAGATACATGCAAGACAGCTGTTTACTCAGAATAGACATTTATTTTTCATCAGCTAGCATACATTTTGTCATTGACTAGCTACGAAAAATAACTTACATTAAATTGTATAGAATACATCCAGTATTCAATAATGTGTGTGTGCGAAGGGTAAAATGTACATCACAGGGGGTCTACCTCTATCCTTATGTACAAACTCTTTTTATTACAAAGATTTTATTTGACTTGATATCTAATCTCACAACTAAACACTACAAGGACATTATGAGAACCAAAGATATGAACACATCATACGCGTGTGTCAGAGAAATCTCCATTACTCGCCTTCTTTCTGTACACAAGCTAAAACATACATACCAAGTGAGCAAGCAACGGAGAAGATGATTCTCTGCTCCATTATGATAATGACTCGAAGGCATTTGTCGGAGGTATCAAGAATAACTGGTAACTGCAGTTCATGCTATGTCAATGCTTACAATGAAATGGTAGAACCAAAGACCACAACAACTGCAATTAATGTCAGCAATACTTTCTTTTTTGGAAGTGTTTTCATTGTGTACAGCATGCCACTATAGGTTGGAAGGTTCTACAAGTCCAAGCAATCAATGGCTTTATGCCGATGCAGAATATTGGAACAGAGGAAATGCTGAGTCACATCTGTGACTTATTGTATAGTGTGTGCTGAGCCTGACAAAGCACAAAGTTTGGCTATTACCGTTGGGCATCTGATGCAGTGTGCACCTTTGCACACGTTTTAAGACTAGTCACTCTACTGGCCAATTTTTCCTCTGACCAGACAAACATAAACAAAACCCTCCAATCTTTGGACCATTCACGAGTAAGTACATCATACACAGAATCAATATCCATACGGTTGTTGAATCCATATGCTCAAGGCCTCAAAACATACTTGAGCTTTTAATGCCATGTGCCAAATCAGCATCATGGACATGGTGTACATCATAGAGGTTTAATTTTTCCATTGCACTGCCTCTGAAATATTGGGTGTGATCTGAGCTGCTCTATGTTGATGCCCAATTCAGAAGTTGATCAGAAAATGGTGCAAATCTCGATGCCATTTTGTGGCCAGCAGCCACTTCTTGATCCTTGCCGCAGCACTCAGTATGCAGGAAATGATGATGACTCAGAATACCTATATACAAGATAAATAAATACAAAATTGAAAAATTAGAAAACGACCAATATCTCTCTAATCGTATGTTACTTATGATCTGGTACGTGCATTCTAGTTGGGTGCAGTTTATTCACGAAAAATAAAAAATGCACATGACAATGATGATACAGACTTGGGAAATTCCAGATTTACACATGATAAGACCATGCTTCTCTGCAACTCGGGTGACCTTGCACCATAGAGAAAAGAAGGACCTGCCACACCTACGATTTTTCTAAAATGAACCCCAAATACCATTAATCAATCAATTTGCCAATACATGTTTAGGGTCAGCTGTTGACACACAGAACACATGCTCTTCATGACTAGGGATATTTATTTTGATTTGAAAGGATTATAAACAGGAAATGTGACTTGAGAAACAATCATGGAACTGCTAGGCACTGCAAAGATGAACAGAACTTGTGTGGAAGTCATGAAGTGGCTTTCTCTCTTGCGGCAAATGTTCTCTTCTCACTGGAGAGACTGTTGTCCACACAGGTTTGTTTTTGCCAGGTAGTCATGTGATCAAGAAAACAGCTTTTATGCCATGTATGCATAATACTTGTAATGAAACTCTTCCTTTTTACTCTCTATGCAATGTCCCTTATACATGTAATAGCCAATAGTCCAATGTAAACAACACACTGGTAGAACATGCCCCTTTGATATATGCTGGCTGTCATCAATAACTCGCCTTGTGGAAATTTCAGAAATTGAGCCACTGATTTTAGTCGGGGTGATTATGTCGAGTCACTCGTAGATCTAAAGGTAGCTAAAATGCAGATGGAATGTGAGACCTGCTGGAAGGTTGACGAAAGCCCTTTCAAAATAGGTTAATCATGGAAATGACAATCATACTTTCTGATACTGACCCTCGCAAATCCTGAACCCAATGAAGAACTACCAGGATGCTCTTCAGCTTGTCACAAGAAGTTCAGGGCAACTGACTTAAGTGGCTATGGAAAAGACAAATGTCTTAGTCTCTGGTACCACATGACCATGCTCTTTAGCATGAACTGAGAATCGTCAAGGAGATGGAGTTAATTAAGTAACTCTGCAGAAAGCAATTTAAAACAGATGTCTCCTTCCATTGGGTGTCTGTGACAATTCAGACATTGATCATGGAACTTTTAGGCATTGCATCTTGGGCAAATACATGTATCTACAGAAGCAATTCAGCTACCTTGCACTGTCATGTTATCTTTCCACATGCTATCATCTTGGTGAATGTCAGTCATACTTCAGTGTCCCCCGACCATGAAAATGATCCCTCTTTAACTGATAAATAATCTGTATATAAATAATTCCGCATTCAAACCAGACAACGCGCTCTAAAAACGTATAATTTAGTTAAATATTGAAATAATTTACTGAATCAAGAGTACATGTGATAGTACTTGATGTAAGCACCACCACCAACCCTCTGATAACTGAAGAGTGTCCATCCTTGAGTTACAATGAAACTGAGAACCAGATGATTCTTTCCATTGTCTGTGGTAGTTTTCAGAGGCAGGGAGCCTCCAACTTCCCAAATGACAAAACCCATCATTGAAAAGTTTAAGGAACTAAGAAATTTGTGAATTGGGTCTGCTGGACCAGGCATTCAAATCTAGAATACACAACTAAGAATTCGACCCTCACGGAGAGTATTGAGCCAAATATGGACTGGTTTTACACACGATAAGCAGCACGCTCAAACTGGGTATCCCTAAGGCCCCGATTACATAGAAGTATACGGTATACGAAAACGCCAGTTAACAAAGGCCTCACAAAGGATTCGCGACCATGAAGCCATTGTTAACCGGCATTTTTGTATACTGTATAGTTCTATGTAATCGGGGCCTAAAACAGTAGATCGCTCTTTTACAGAATTCTGTGAAACTTATTTCCTCAATTCAACAGTGGCAAGGTCATCATAAACACGACTTATGAGGAAAGTACTCCGACAAACCACGATCACAGGATAAGGAATACATTCTTGCAGTCATTAACATCAAGATTCAACAGAGAAGATCATCAGTCGTCATCCAGTACTCCATAATTCTGACCTCATGGTCATCAAAATGACGTCAGTCAATTTGTATTTACATACAGCCCTTGGATTTTTCTGATCCTACATAATGCCTTCAGTGAAGTAAGCTGAGAGTGTCACAGAGTATTCAGCATGCCCACATCATCCTGTTATCACACTTGGAATCTATTAGAATCAATACTTTTGTTCAGCCACAGAATGGCACGAGGTTGAACTGATCCGTGTACGCTCCCACAAATGACAGAAAAATAATGCTAACGGGCACAACATGATTATCCATGTCATCTTTTTCTATCTGAATAACTCTGAATTGGGAATTCTGGTACACAGAATTTAAAATCCATGTTTCAAATTATCCTGAGTTGAAGCAGTCAAAATCACAGATATTTCTGAATGCAGGGATCCTAGACGAAGGCATTCAGAGCATGGTAGAGCTGCATGAGCACCAGAAAATTTATTGGGAGGGCAGACCTTCGGTCATTTGTCGCAACATCCATTGTCAACCATGACAGGGAGTTGTACGTCTCGAGGACATACCTGGAAAAAAACAACATTTGTCAATGAACCTGAATCTACTTCATAATTACAGTGGGAACATTTGTTTGCTTAGCTAGATCAATAGACAGCATGTGGTGTATAAATAGAGGCTGCTATGAGTAGGAACCACACAGGTGCATATATACATTTACCTGAGTACATCACAGGTGAAACTCGAATCCAATGAATGAGTGTGTTTACTATGAGAGGCATGGAGGAGGTCATCTGGATTTTGCTGGACAGCTGGACAATGCACATGAAGGGCAAACTGGAAACAAACAGATAAAGATTGTGAGAATTTTTGATGAACGTCTTCCTGTGTCAATTTCACAGGTTTTGTCTGCAGTTAGGTACATGTATGATCAGGCACCTATTTCAGAATTCCAGAGTGACTAGTATAGGTGCTGCATTGGCATTCCTGAAAGTTACTAGCACTACTGCATTGGTCTTGTCAACAGTTGTTCAAGACCAATGGATGTGACAGTTACCTTGAAACATGTAGGTGAAATATCCTCAGCATGTGGACAAGCTGACCAGAACCACTTTGGAAGAGGGCCAGTTTTGGCAGTCGTAAGATAATAGCCCATGGCAAGTGGTTGATGCAGCAAGTTTGGTGACTCATCCTGTGGATCACTGGGGAAATTGGAGTTCCCCTTGCCCAAAGGAAACATTGGTGAAGTGCCACAGCCCAAGCCTAAGCCAGGAGACTGGGAGGGTGATGCTGGACCTCCCCTGCCAGGTGAACCAGGGGATGGGACGGGGGAGTCAGCCAGACTAAGGAAGCTGTTGAGATCTTGATCGATGTTCATGTTGAGATCTTCCTTCAAGCCAGAGAACAGTGGGTCATCATCATCGATGTCTGCCCCAAGACTTGCTGTGATGTCCATGTGGTTTTCAGGCTGTAATGGGGCAGTGTTCGCCTATGGAGGAAAAAGAGAGAAAACACATTTACTCTAGTGTAAATTCTTTCAACAGTTAGGTAAAACCCATCAAGGCAGTGCAAATTATAAACACCTCAAACACATTGTATGTGTCCCAAATTCGCAACTTTGGTATTCATTCCATTTAGTTGGCAAATCACTCAGCATGTCATTCCATTGGGAACAAAGAATGAGGACAGTGGGAAGTACAGCCGCTGTTGGTCACAAAACCACAAGTTCACTTACTGCTGCAGTGGCTGAGGTTGGGAACACAAGAATGTGGGTGACAGTGGCATCCTTGGGTGTGCTCAGTGGACAGTTACTGCTCTGCTGCTCCTCTTGCTTGACGACATCAGGTACAATACGGAATGTTGGCTGCGCCTCCATCGAGATCAGGCAAGCACTAAGAATAGTGGGCACCCCAGTCGTTGAAAGTGAGCCGCACAAATTGCAAACATCCTTGAAATGTTTGCTGGCACGATGCAAGTTCTTGCGACTGAGCAACCCCGCCCAGCCTTTCAATTCACCATGTCCCAAACGCCCCAATCGACACACGACTAACCGCCATGTCAATGTTGTCATGGATATCACACCACAGATAAAATCCCAAAGTTTCTGAAGCCCGATTCTCCGTGCAGATGCCTTCTTCCTCCTATTCCGATTTGGAATTTCAATATTGATTGTACTCGTTTCCAACAGTTCACCACGTTCATCAGTCAATGAAGCCAGCAGCCATCTTTGGTCCTCCGACAAGCAGTAACAAACCAGAAGAATACCACAACGCTCCTTGATTTCCCCACAGGACTCAGCCAGCTGAGATTGATGGTCTTTCTGGGCCGCAATGATGAATGGTGGGCTGAACAGCTTGGTGGGGCCCCCTTTATCAGGCTGAAAAGAGTATTCAATCATATGAGAATTCAATTAGGTAGTCAACACAAGTTGCACATTACAACTCGTCCACTTTTCTGTTGACACCAACTGATAATTCAGTTGTACTCCCCAGTAACAGTTTCGATGATTTTTAACCGATGAACTCAGTTATACATTTTAGGCACGAAGTACAGCGTGGCATCTTTCAACAGTGAACTACCAAGCAAGCTCACCTCTTTTACTTTCAAGAATGCCTCTGCAGAAGCAGCTGGACCAAACCCTGTTAGTGATCTACCCATGTAGGTGTGATGCAAAGTCTGAGTGCACTGAGTGTACACAGAAAATGCCAAGGATTTCAGCACTTGCAGTTGGCGCATTTCCCCACGGTGATCAAGGATATTCTGAAGAGGCACAACCTGAAATGAAAGGACGTTCGAGTTGATGAATACCAAATTCGATGGGCTGTTTTGAAACTTGACATCTAAAATTATCCTTGAAGTACTCAGAATCCATCACACATGCACATACCTGAAGCTGGACATGGTTTCGCATGTTTTCTGGCAAGGACTCCACCATTTCTTGGTAACACCTCAACATGCCCAGGGTTGAAAGTCGACTCAGTTCATCCCATTCATTGCCATAGGTAAATGGATCAACCATGTACACAACAATAGTCGGTACTTCAGCATTTTCATCTGGTTCAGGTTCCTGAAGTATTGGTGCTTTTTCTTGACTAACTGGTTCACAACCATCTGTAGCAGACAAATGAACTTGTTACTAATGAATGTAGAGGACAACCATGGACAGTCACACAGCACAAACTAGTATCACCTTCCTCTCCAACTCACGATAACATAGGATTATGATTATTTAGTAACCCTTCTCAATTTAACTTTTCAATTTATGCACTTACAAGTACTCTGTTTACCTTTTTCATCTCCATGGGAAGACTGGGGGGTTGGGACTGAGCCTTGTCCGTCTGACATTGGTGGATGAGGTGAAGGGGAAGGCTGTGGCTGTGGCTGAGGTCTAGGAACTGGCTTATTGCTGTGACTCTCGAAGAGTGTCTTATCCAATGACTGATCAGCAAGGTATGGACCTGAAGCAAAATTAACGAACTCATGAAATGACTATGGGAGTGCAATATCATGGGTACCATGAACAAGGTGCAGCAGCAAAACGATTCAAGGACATGGCATCATCAGATGGAAGACTACATGCAAAGGCCCAAGTGGACAATCAGGCCGCACAAAATGAGAGTTAATTTCAATTCATCCATATATTGAACAACTCTCATCATCATCCTGAACTTACCCAAACGATTCCGGCAGACCTGGGCATACATTCGTAGCTTTGCCCCCACAAGCGAGGACCCAACATTTGTAAACCACTCGCTGACTTCATCATCCAGTCCCTTTGACAATCCATACTTCTTGCCAACTCGCATGATTCCATCCTTCAGTTTGGGGATGGGGCAATGCCGACCCAGCCGGCAAAGCTCGTACACTGTGCTGAGCTCTTTGAAGAATGTCTTGACGTTGTTGTGGATGAACTCATTTTCAGGGGCAACAACAACAAAGGCAATGTCCTTGGCTTTGCCATAAGGTTCAAGGAGTAGTTTTTCCTGCAACAGAAATGCACACAAATAATGAATGACGAACATAAAACCTGAAAGCCTACATATCGAAGGGGGAAGTTTCAGCAAGAAACTGAACCTGATGAAGGAACTCAATGTTATAGAAAACGCTTTGACCATCAATTGGCTGAATGGACTCACCCAGTATCTGACTGCATGGGGAGCAAGTGACAACCAATCCTTGTCATAACCAACCAATAATGCGGGGATGGGTTGAGGTTCACAGGCTTCATCACTGCCTCTCCCTGCCAACTTGTGGAAATCTTTCCACGTCAAAGGCCCAGTGATAGTGTACGTTGATTCCCATAATCTCGTTGTCCTTTTCTTCTGTATGGCATCTTGGAGCAAGGGCTGTAATGACTTCAGTAACCTGACTAGGTCTTGACTGTTTGCTGGGACTTTGGCTGTAATGTGGAACAAATAATGTCACATTAAAACTGAAGTACATGTACACTGTAAAATAGACCAAGTTAGAGCTAAAATGGCTGAACAGCAAGCAAAGGATACACCATGAGGGCTTCATGTTCAGAGATCTAGTCCGTAAGGGCATGGTTCAGGTCTCGAAGAAGAGGACAGGTCATTATTGATCGCGGATCCCTCACCTCGTAAAAATGGCCATTTGTGCAGACACATCACTTTGTGGTGAGGCTCATCCAATTTTGTCGCAGAATAGCTCTCCATGACTTGTTTACCCTGTTCTAAAGCACTCATGCATGACTCGCAGGCATCTGAAACAAAACACACTTCTATCAATGCCGTACCTTTGAACAGACAACTGTTAAACTATTAAGCACACTTCATACACAGAGCTCACTTCAATCAACCATGCTTCCACTGTACCAACTGGTGGAGACACTGCCTCGTAGTATTTTTGGAAAGCAAAACAGAAGGGGTCCTTACCTTGGACTTCGAGCATATTAGGCACAACACTGCTATTAGTGACCAAAGCTGACTGGACCTTGATCTCCCTCGAATGATGTAGCACTGAACTCCCAGGGAATGGGCAGGCATACTGTGCTTGGAGCAGGTGTAATATCATATGCGGCACATGTTCACGATCACCACCCCCACATTTAGCGTCCTTTTGATTATCGTTAAGTAACAAACTAGGTTTATGTCTTTCGAAGCGTTCATCTCGTATTCCTGTGATCTCCACTTCGTCCTCGTAAAATAACCCTGAGTTGTGACCGTACTTTCTGTTCATTACTGCACTGAATCCACAAGCACATTTATATTGCGGTTCCTGAGACACTATAGACTCTGGGATATATATCCCAACATCAGCACCTTTTATGCTCATATTACACACACATATGTTACAACTATCGAAGTTATGATCCTTGAATAAATTGAGTATTGTGTCCGAAAGCACTAAGTTCACAGTCAAGCTGTGGGCCTCTGGTACCTGACTATTTGTACCATGGTTGTCTATTGAACTCAAGTTTTTATTCAAATACGATGAGGCATTTGAGGCAGGTGATTGTAATTCGTAACTCATAGGTGTTCGTTGCTGCATACTCCCATGAAATGCCGGTGATGGAGGGATAGACAGCATACGATCTGCAGGCATTCGTGCCATGCCGGGGACATTGTCCATTGGTGGGATATTGTTGAATTGACTGAAAAGAATGGAAGGTACGTTAAAAATTTTGACAATATTTGTGCCATGGACGTTGAGTCTATTGTGTCCGTAGTCTCCAAATCAACTCTGACAACAAAGCAAACCATAAAGACATATTTATCATCCATACCAAGCATGATCAAATTTCTGTGACTGGCAGAGACTGAACGTTTTCGCCAATTTTCAAGATAGTTAAGGTACACTTTTTAACTTCTTACATTCATGTAACTTGTGACAACTACATGCTGACACTGCTGATACTAAGTACGTGACAACCTACCTTTGCTGTGAATGCTTTTCAATCATAGGTAGAGGGTATTGCCAAGAAGGCTTATAGTAACAGTTCAAAGTGATTTGTGGCAATTTACTGCTCGGCAACTCAATCGGACCGTACTTCGTTGAACCAAGGAACTGGCTACACGATGATGGTTTATGCACAAACAGACACTCCTTAGTTGGTGCTTCTGGGCTAGCCGCATGTTCCATTGGTGCACCAACAGGATCCATTTCATGCACTGGATCAGCCTGTCCATTACAAGGTGATGTGTTGTTTTCCATCGAAGGTGGTGTTGGAAACATTCTTGAGAGCTCTGTGGTACCTGCAGAGTGAAATGAGTCAAGTTATCTTTTTATGTTTGATACATTCTCAACTGAGAATGGTGGCATTTCATGGCGAGATCAATGAAACACCCAATACCGACACACTGCACCAAGCTTTGAAGATTTTCCACCCTAATGATCAAACAGCATGGTTTTCTTTTATGACGGCATCGGTAAAGGAGCCACTTCACGTATGATCGTACCTATAATGCCTGCCCCAGTGCTGCTATTCAAACTGTTGCCCTTGCTGCCTTTTGTCACAACATCATCACATAGTTTGCTGGGACCGTTACCCATCGGTTCCTGAAACTGAAATCAATACATGTGAGTGAAACAGTCAGACACGTTGTTGAGAATCCTTATTAGCCAAATATCAGACAGTGACACTCTACACAAATCTAGGGCACTCAAAAGCGGATCTACATTTAAAGCTGAGCAAATCCTTCAGGAGGCAGCAGCAACTGTGAGAGCAAATATTGAACCAGGGACACTAAGTTCTATGACTGCATCACTGACTACCCTCCCTACCCCGAACCTTCTCAAGGAACCAGAAAACAAAGAGCATACTTACAGTGTCATCATTATCCTCTGAACCAGAAGTGTCAAATATCCGATCCAGATCAGTAATAGTAGGCACCAAGTCTTTTTCACTCATGAGACTGGTCGAGCCAAGCTGGGCACCCGGAGTTTGTGGAGACCCCAAATCGCCCATGTCTGCAATAGAGGTGACAGCACAGTGAAAACATGGAAAACAAGCCATTTGAAATTACATGAGGTCATGCCCAACATTTCAAATATTGTACAGTCAATTACTGGTGGCAATAAATAAACCCCAACCAAAAACATCAATATTTTGAATGACATTTTCAAATAATGGTGCGCAACTTTCATCCGTATATTACAAAGCTTATGAAACAATGTCTATAGCCTATACCCACGAAGACACCTGTTTTGAGAGCAAACAGTACATAAATCTTCAACCAGGTCTTCATAACAGTTATTCAAACAATGAAGCATATTTTATGCATGAATCCTGTGCTATGAATGCATGAATAAACCCAATATCAGTGTGACGAAACACTGCTTTCAACCCACACAAGATGTCTGATTCTTTGCCAATGTTTCAACCAGGGCATCATGAATAATTGAAGCACATTACAGGAGGAGAAACAGATTGCACGTATCAAGTGCCTGGGTGGGTGAAGTGGATAAGGACATGCGCTGACACAGCATGATTGAAATACTCCGTGACTGAAACAAACAGTTACTGCATGATGTACTGGACTTGAAAATATTCAGAACGTCTCCCCCCCCCCCCCCCCCATACACACATAAGACGGACAGGTTTAACTTACGCTCGATCAGACAACATGGCTTATGATTGTTTTGGCTTCAAGAGAGAGAGAGAGACTAACTTCAACACATACCTCCATTAGTTTTCTCCTCTTTGAAGCCAAATGGTCCGTCGGAGCTCCTCCGATGGTCCTTACCGTCGTCTTCCTGTTTCATCAGTCGTCCACTAGAGAAGCTGTCATCACGGCTTGCGCGGAATCCTCGTTTGCAGAAGCCTGTGGCATTCGTCGATGATTCATCTGAGAATTCGTATGGGTCGTGCATTGGCAAGCAACTTGTCACGGGCGATGGTGTACTGTGGGAACTAACTGATCTTGATCCAGACGAGTTTGAACGTCCTTCAGTGCGATGATTCAACTTTGCCTTCTTCACAGGATGCAGCAACCTGTAAATATTTTATGTACCGCATTCTTACCTAAATATTAGAAGTCCAGATTGCAACAGAACTTCATGGTTCACATTTCAAGTGCCCAAATCTATATCTCTCAGGGTTCAAAACAATTGAATTAATGAGAAGTACTCACCATGCATTGAGAGAAGTAAAATCATACAAAGAACTCCCCATAGTCTCCTCATCCTCTTCGTAAGAAGCAGCTGGCAATTCGGGCCGTTTCACAAGCTGGTTAATATGTGACAGTGCCTCCTGTTTAGGAATTTCCAACCAGCTTGTCACAACATCTGGTTTTGTCTCAACAGTTGACTGATATGGTAAAGATAACGGCTCCGATTTCGGTACAGAACCCGGTGGCTTATTATACACGTCAGTAATAATTTGCCCTCCACTGACAATGCCACTACTAGTTGCACCAGTGGTCGTAATTGTACTATTATTTTTAGCAGCCACAGTATTAGTCTGAGATTCAGGCTGCACGTGATTCGCATGACTTAGATCCGTATCAATATTTTTCACTGGTGGGTGTGGACTCAACGTCGGCATTGTCGGGTCCGACGCAGACTGCACAACCGCTGGCTGACTATGGGAAGCCACTAATGGTGATGGTGCTGCTGAGTTGGGGGAGTCCACCCCCTGATCGTAATTTGTAGTCCGTAATGAAGGGAGACTGACATTTCCTTGTGTATTGGGCCCTTTGAAGTTCGCCAAAGGAGCAACTGGAACCCTCTGCATCATGAAGTCCATATCATTGTTATTATTCACCACATCCTCGCAATTTTCAAACCGACGATGAAAAGGTGTCCGTGAATGTTTTGACTGCTGTTTATCCGATTTATCCAGTTTTTCTAGTTTCATATATTTACTATTGCTACTCAAAGCTTTCTCCTTGTTTTGTGCACTTAGTGCTGACCGATTTTTGCTCTTCAACCTGAAAAGAGAGTGGTGTTTAGCTCAGATATACCACACAGTTCTCCACATATGCCCACAGTCAGTGAAGTCTTTATGATACACTGTTGAGGTACGAATACGAATCTAAATAGTGCTCCAAATAAACACACATTTACTTTCATTTTTGAACGACCTACTGAGGTACTGAAACAGTTTTTAGAACCTGTACAAAGTCAATACAAATCTAACTTCTACTTACTTTGAACAACCACAGTGACCTTTTTGTATGGGTTCACCAAAGTCCCAGTTCCCAACCATACCATTATCATCCCCAGCTCCATCCAGTGGTTGCGTACGTTTCATACCAGCTGACACACAGCCGTCCTGCCATACTTTTTCCACCAGGCAATCGGTCATGGTGTCAGCAGCTGGCGGACCACCACCAGGGTCAACACTGCCTTGTGCATATAAAGATGTCTGGACTAATTTTATATTCGCCTCTCCACTGGTTGCAGCGTCACAGGGTGATGTCGGTGGCGTCAATGATACTGACGAGACTAGAGACGACATGCGACTGACATTCGGAACTGGTGGATTCGATGCCATGTTGACGCATGGAGAATGCAATGAATGTGGTTCATCACAATCCGTCACCAGGACAAATCTTGAGGGATATCTCATGTGAACACCACCTATGAAAGGAAAGAGAAACACACATTTAAACCAATACATACAGGGAAGACATCAAAATCAATGGCAGGTTATTTTGACCCCCACAAATGAACACAGACGGGTGACAGACACAACACAACTCCCCCATGTGTGATGTTCTTTCGTCAGATCTTGCATCCACTTAACACACTCCTGTGTAGTACTACACGGTGATACTCACCAACAATAACCTCCACCATACTCGGAACTTTCAATTCATTAGGTGCATCGTTCCTCTCCGGAGAATCGATCATGTAGAACTGGCGCCACTCCTCCAAGAGCTTGCGCACTACAGCATCAGAATCCTTATACGTCTGACCAGTCAGTACCCCGGTCAAACCATGGGGGGCCAAGATCACTGAAAACAAATGTATCAATGGTGAATATCTTGATCGACCAATCTATTCTATTTCTAAGGAAGATGACAATATTAACCCCCAAAGCAAAGGGTTTCTCCACGAAGTACACCTACCTTGAACCCCGTTGGCAGCCTCCTGGGCAAGCATGACCTGTTTCATGGTCAGCGGTCGCACTGGCGGGTGCTGGCGAACGTCGATACTCGAGCATACTGTACTTTCCCCGTGAAGGAAAAACGAGAAGGATATCGACAGATGAGGCCTGAAAACACAACCAAAATTGTCTTTTACAACACCTTTCAAAGATTGCCTTTAAAACACCTTTCATTTTCAGAGTATACCAGATACATTCACCCTGGGACTCTCCTGTACACATAATGTATGGCATCATGAACTAGGTGAACAGGTTGCATCTTTACACTGTCTAGTGTCTACATGTATGCATCAATGAAGTGGATCCATATTGAATTTAAGTTGTTCACCACTCAGCAGTTTCAAAAGATGACATTCACAATGCACAAAAACCACTCTTCTGAAGCAGCTGTTGTCATCTCCACACACAATTAAATATAGAGTAGTCTGGGTCGCACAGTATTTTTAGTCATTTTTTTGCATTTGACGCAAAGACCAGAGATTTTTTGACAAAATGAGCGATTTCTTGCAATCATTTCCAAAATGACGTACAATATAAGGCCATCCATACGAATATGTTTGTTTGCTGTATTACATGTACATGTACCCTAATCAGGGTTTTTACAATGGGTAGGTACGTAGACAGCTAATTCTGCCTTTTCTCAGTTTTTGTTAGGTACCGTAAACTCCACTATTTACATTGTATAAAATATTTTGCCTTTTCAGGGTCATTGCAAGGCCAACAAGGACGCATCCATCTTTTTATGTTCTAAGAAAACAGAACTTTACATGTAACTTCGTGTTTAAGCTTCCGGCTTCCTAATTATGACCACACCACCACTCAGTGGTGTGGTCAGTATTGTTTTCTTCGCAGGACGCAAAATTTTTCTCTACCACTTTTTCTTTTCTCCATCTTACGTCACCATAACAAACCAGCTTCTGACCAAAACATTTGTGGTGTGGTCATGAATTCACTTTCAGTGAATTAAGTGAATTCTCAGTTCTAGTCATCACTACCATCAGACATGCAAATGAAGGACACAATAGGACATGTGCAAATCCACATGCATTAGGCATTAGGTAGGCATTCAAAGCAAGGACCTTGCACATCATGAAGCATAGACTACAGCCTACACGGTGAGTATGCCAACAGCTGATAACCTTGACTCAACCATTTAGCTCTGTTTTGATTGATATGGTAGCTGTGTTTGATAGCGATGTTGTTGTCAGTGTGTGATAAAGACTGTAGGAGAGCTGTGAACAGAGAACCTGTGCCAACAAATTGCACATGATTATCACATACTGATACAAGCAGAATGTGTACCACAGAAGTCCATCTCACTAAGATATACATGGTGGGAAGCCTACATGTACATGGTATCCATGTAACTCTAATTATCATGAAGAACTCATCCCAAAATCAGCTTGCTGGCCATGCTCCTGTACTAACAACACAATATTCAACCAAGCAGGAACAACCTGCAAACGCACAAGCTCTGAGTGGTTGATAAGCATCTATAGACTATCAAACCCTCACTATACACCACATACCACTATGGTTGCCATAGCAACACTGTCAACTTCTACAGATTTTTACCTCTGTTCTACTGAAGCTGGAGCACTTAGCATAATTTGAAGCACGGTACAGTAGCAGAACATGGGAGAGGCAACCTCTCCAGCATCATCTCTAAATAACAATCAGCATCTTGAATCTCGATGTTGACACTCTGGGCAAGGGGATGGTATTGAAGACAGATCATGGGAA
The DNA here is from genome assembly GCA_002633025.1 of Notospermus geniculatus. Classification (NCBI taxonomy): domain Eukaryota; kingdom Metazoa; phylum Nemertea; class Pilidiophora; order Heteronemertea; family Lineidae; genus Notospermus; species Notospermus geniculatus. The sequence continues at coordinate 144,154 of NMRB01001342.1, forward strand.
CACTCCCACTTAATTCTAATTGGTAACACTGGCAGTCAGCTTATCGGCAACATAGCTGTAATCTCATCTTAGGAATCATGCAGCAGACTGGTGACATGACCAGATTTTTTTATTTGGGAAAGGTCAAACACATCAGATGATGTGCATGCCATTTGATAGCATACATTGTACCAGGGGAGAACATACTGCTTTTTCAATGACTGTGGTAGAGTAAATTTGATTATTATCTCCAATGGAAGTCCAGATTGGTTGCAACAAAACGTAATGCTGGGATTTTCAAAAATATTTTGATGGTTATTATGTTATAGTCAAAGTAGGTCCGGTCCATGTGAGCATTGGTTTTCTAACATGACATGACATTCCTTCAATCAAAACACTGTGCAGATTCAGAACATAAGCTTTGGTTTACATACACCCACAATACAACACTACACTCATCATGATCATCACGAAGAGTACCTAGGCATGACTGAATCAGTAACACAGGAGTATCACATGCAGTGTTTATTTGATTTGACAAGTGGCAAAACACAAAGGCCATGAGGTTACTGAAAGCATGTTACTGGGAGAACTCTGTTATCCAAGATTGCCCTATATATCACCATTCTATATTATAAGTGTTGAAGAATACTCACCCTTTCTCTGTTGAGAGACCAGAAGACGAACAATCATAGGAAGTGTCATACGGCTGCACAAACCATTTTCCGAGTCGTACAAAATTCCTCTGCAGAAGATATCTGTAATGAGATGAAAAGGGAGGAGTTATTTATTTTTTTTCAGTCAAACTATGTCAGTACATGAATGGACGCTATTTTATCCACGAAGTCTTCATGACTTTTCTCCATTTTCATGACATCATGACTGACTGGACAGAAGTACGAGTGCAAATTTGCAACCACGGAATTTGGAAGCCACGATGACAAAACTAGTACTAGCTCATTGCAATCCAAGCATTCAAACTTCATCAAATTATTCAACCTTCACACTGACAAGACTTTTTACAACAATTCAACATATTTTGTTTTCATATCATGAAACCTTCAATAACCACACCAGATTATGAAGGTTGTATCAGCAAAATGTAATACACCTGCCAGATGAATCCCAGGCAATTACATGAAATGATGAGAGATAATCAAATCTACATATAATTGAAATGCAACACACAAACATGACAGAACTACACACAATGCTTAATCCCCATATTGCAACACACTTGAAATTCTCTCCATAAACCAGATTAATTATGCCGAATACATCATTGGCGACAAGCTGCCATCTCTTAACATCACTGTATCAGGTCAATCTATAGTGATGGACTACAGACCGTCACAGCAGCATCTCAGGAAGATCAATTTCTCATAGACGCTCCTCTCCCTTGCAGGTATTATCTCACTGGTTGGTTATGCTGCTCAGCTGCGAACACACGGCGATCTCATCAATCAAGCAATATGCACTGCTCCTGGCGTAACGAGCCTCTGCTTTATATTCATTGATTCTATAATCCATGAACATCGAGGCCTCATTACTCATGCGCAGGTCTAAATAATAAATTAGGCAGTCCACCGGGAATTAACTGTCTTCTCATCCAATATGGAGAATTACATTCCTAACCTAATGCAAATAATCCCAACAGCGACTCTTCCCGAGGCTAAATCTATTGATTGAATTTTTTCAGCAAGTATAGTATGCATCACTGCTTTTCCACTGATATCACTCTAACAAGTTACATACATAAAATCTAAGATACATCTTCTCGCAACATTTACCAAGACCTTGAAACACATGCAATAAATTCTCTACGACTAATCTGTAAGAATTGGGTTGTTGACTGAGGAAAAAGATACTCCAGCAGACGAGAGTAACCTCTACGTACATGTATTCACCACAACAACTGGGACCATTTGGCTTTACCTTGAATTGGTATAGTACCAACGTGATGGAATTCAAAATATCATTTTTTTAATTATTAGTGGAGCTTAACTGCCAGATAACTGGAGCAACTTGAAACTGATTTATTTCAGTGAAACCAATGCACTGCACCTTTCTTTTGGTCATAAAATACAGTATAAGTAATGATGATGTCAACCCAGGTTCAGATTAAGCAGGTGCTCATTGTTAACAGTATATCCTGCTGGTGTGAAGCAGTTAGCTGCATAGAGAGATCTGAATCATAACAGGGCTTGAAATATTGGGTGCCCGAAGGCCCACAGGCACCTTTGTCTGACGACCGGGGCACCAAAAATCAATAATATACGTAGAACATGCCCGACCGGGCACTAAACTCCCATCATAAAAAACTGAAACCACCTTATTTGGGCACCCACAAAAAAAGTCCTGGGCACCAAGAAATGAAAAGTCACGAAAAGCAGGGTGCCCACCAAGGCTCCAGAAAATTTTTCAAGCACTGCATAAAATGAAGAGTTGAAGAAATTCCGTAAGAAGACATGCACTGCCCCTAGGCCTAGGCCACACATAAATTGCACAGGCCGCAGATAAAATTGCACACGAATGAACTTACCTTTCAATTAGGTTGTGAAGAGCCTTGAACAGCAATGTTCGACATTCATAGGAGAGACCTGCATCCCAGCTACCCTGTTCTGCTTCTGTAAAACAAGAACAGCATTATTATGTAATGAACCAGACTGTGTGAATGTAGTTTCATTGGGCGCCCTGGAAAAGAGCATAACAGAGAAAATATAACAGACAGAAAAGAAAAATAGTATCAATGATCAGTCATGTCAGTATGGCAAATAAAATGGAAATATTTCATTGAGTATGACATGAGTATCTACATACTAGGTTTTTTTAATGAACCCCTCTTCATAAAGCAGCCATGACCCTCTATGGGAAAAATTTGGCATAGGCCCCTATGGTCAATTGCTCAAAGAATTTGAGATTCAATTGAATTACACATGGTCATTCTTCTGCAGCAAAATGCAACCACTGTCAACAAGTGGAAATGACATCCCTGGCACCAGAGACCTAAGTGGTGACAAGCAAGTTCAGGATGAAGACATACCTGTCAACTCTGGCGCAAGCAGCTCCTGCAAGTTGGATGGCTGTGCTCCATACCAGAACAACCACAGTTCCTTACTGTAGCAGTACTGGTCATTGCCACGAATATCTATAGTCGACTTCTGCACCCTTTTCCAACAGCAGAGAATATCTGCCTGGGTGCAGCGACTGAATGACAGCAGAACAGGGTCATCCAAGGGCTCTGCTGAAGAACCACTATCTGTGCTGTATCTACGCCATTTTATCCCACACAAATCCGTCTGAAAAATAAGACAAAATCTTTGAGGATGTGAAGTGTACACAAGCCACAAGCCACAAGCTTTATCCTGAATGGAGATCTGTCCACAGTTCAACCTGCCAACATAGGAAATATTCTTTCAAATAGTAGATAATTCCAAATCCAATTATTCTTCAAAAAATATACATTGCCTGGAAATGTATATTTTTTTGAAGAATTTTGGATTTGGAATTACAATGTATCCAGTCTACTATTTGAAAGAAACTGGATGGATTGAAGGGCGGCATGTTTCACAAGTTTTTGGAGAAAGTGTCCAATAATACCCAGCGACTGGTAGACCTAATACTCTCCGTTACCCTAATCACGTTTAACACTTTGAGATATGCTTTGTATTAAAGTTAGATAAATGTTCAAAAAAGTCCGGCGGTGAAAGTGTTAATGGTTCCATTAGCGATTAGGCTACATGTATATGACAGTGTCAAGTGAAATCCCATTCTGCAAATGGATGTGTGACAAAAAAAGACGTTGTCTGTCATGGGAATATCAATCAAAGTGAAAGGCAAAAACCCAACTCTTCGGCCAATTTGTTTCTGGATGCCAAGAAGAGGGAAGAGGAAGGAACCGGCATATTGCACGAAATTTCACATTAACTACCAGTACACTTACTACTTCCTCAACATTCACTTTTCTCTGAAGCCACATGATACTGTGTACATGACGTACAAAATGTACACTGCATACATTATAATACCTTGTGCATGCAGATTCCAACGTACCCCCTTCTCTCTCAGCTTTCAGATCAATTTATAACACAATTTAAGCAACGGACATGATAGAAGACGAACTAGACAGGTTACACACACAACAACAGGGGCTACAGGAGGCGAGCAGGGGGCAATTTCGTCAATTATAAAGATGACGGATTCTCCGCACATCGACGCAAGACCACGGACATCATTTATTCAATCAAAGAACTCACCAGAGCAAACAAATTCGTATAACAATCCTCCAAACTACAGCCGTTTAGCAATGTATTTGGGTGACTCATGGTCACTCCATGATCTCTAACTATGGTTAGATGTTATTTAACCTTAAAAAGGGGAGAAAATGACCATTAATTTGGCCAAAATCATAGAATTCACTAAATTTTTGCATAAAATGGCGACGGTAATGGCGACTGCAAGAACAACAAGGCGGTAAGGATACTTGGCTCTGATTCGCTGAATCAGTCACGGGGCCCACATTGACCTACAAACATCAAGACATGCAAAATGGCCTCTGCCTGTCTGGTTTTGGCAACTTCATGCACGAATAACTGAGCAACGGGATGCCGTCCGTTCTATGGGTGTTGCTCTTGCTGTCACTTTTGTGCTGGTTCATTACCAGGTGTGTGACTTTTCAACCGCAGTTTTCATGTTAATGTAAAAAAGTAGGATGATTTTGGTAGCCCACTCATTTCAGATTCATGCCCTGAGCTGTCACTCACACGTTCTACACTACAATGCACTGCTGATTAACGCACTGTTGCACGTGCGCGCACCACGTAATCATGTACATTATGACGTAGGCTAATGCACGGCCATGTGGTTGAAGGGATGGTCTCTGACCTAAAATAACCAGGACAAGGTTTAGGCACAGGCCACAAATATTAACGATTAACCTAGCTCGTCGCAGGCCTACTACTACTTTTTAAAAGTTAGACCCTTCTTTTTTTTCATGCTGACGACATTGAATTGCAATGCAAAAGTCAAGATCAGGCCACCTTCTTTTGTGATGAGGGGCGACGCCCACCTAGGCCTAGCTACCTTACTTTCACTTTCAGTTTCAATATTGATATTTATGATATGTGACATATCTTGGGCAAGGGGAGTCTACTTGAACCAAAATTACCAATANTTCTTCAGGTGAATTGAACAGTCGAAATGCTTCACTGCTTTGTCAATTCTGATTTATGAGAAAGTGTGGTGCCTTGTCTTTGAAAGACCATTGCAAACAACTTGCCATCAAGTCCAGTTGGTGGTGGTTCCTACCAGAGCATTCTTTCAGCCAGTGTTGAGTATATATGGGCCTGCACCTGAAGTGTGATGTGTTCTTTTTTCAGTACCTTGGCGTCCATGTCTATAAAGTCAATGTGATGTTGCTCAAGGTGCCATTTTCCGAGTGTTTGTTTCATATCATTGTACAGGAGTTAGGAGTGGATAGTCCAATGGAGGATACTGGGTATGTCAGTTGGTTTGCTCGGATAAGACTCTTCCCGGGCGATATGTACTAAGCATTTGGCCTTGAGCATTTTATGCTTCTTTGCAACATGGATTTGACATTGTTGCATATTGGTCTGGTAATGGTATGCTGTCAGCTGATAGATGAAGTACTAAATAGAGCATATGTTGTTTGCTTACACACTTGGTATGTATGTGAATTCTTATGTTATCATCTCTACTCCCACTTTTCAGGCAAAGTTTAATGCTCAATGTACAGTCTGTCAGTTGTAAAGTTCTTAAGGTATGTTATCACATTTCAAGAATATTCCATTACATCAATGTAGTTAGCTTTGTGTGACATCTATGTGCTCCGAAACACTAAATGCAACTAAGTGGATGTAAGAGTGCTGACTTTGTTATCATCTCGCTTCAGGATCAAACCAGCCAGCCATGTATAGCAGAAGTATCCTTCAGTAAGACTATATTCCTACACTTGGAAAGAGGCACAATGTTACCACCAAAGGTAAAGTTAATGGAATAAGTCATCAGAATTTGAGATGGATGACTAATGTCAATCCTGTGCCTGGCAAAAACATTCTCAAATAGATGACATGTTGATAAATTATTTTCGTCCTATTCTTCTTGCCAAGTTTGCATAAATGGACTGTTTGACCTTGACCTTTTCAATTTACTACACGAGAAGTTAGAAATATATCCTCAGGGGAGATTTGCTACTTTTGTTAATTGAACGTGGTTTCTAATTTCAGAGTCTCAAAATGATCATAGCCAAACCCCAAATGAAGTTCACTGAAGGTATGCGCCTCTCATCTAGTTGTTGATACTATTCTGAAAGAAATATGTGCTCTCCAGAGTTGAACTGGCCTGTTTTCTACTTATAGCTGAGGAGTTCATTATATAGTTGTGCTTCTTTATTTCCAGGCTTCCTAGCCCAACTTCAGCAGCTTAAAGCAAGGAGAAAAAAGTCAGCTCTGGTTGTAAATAGGGAACAGATTTCCAGAACGTTGGAGGAGAAGTTGCAGGGTATATCTGGATTCTTACCGAGGGTGAGTGAAATCAGGGAAATGCTGACTTGTTTATGTACTCGGTCAGATTAATGATGTTAAACCTTTGGCAGATAATACCATCCTGTTAACAGATACAACCTACCCCAACTAAGGTTTGTAGTGGAAGAAAATGTGCTCCCAATTTCTACCTAACATGCAGGAACTCTGCGAGAAAGCCTGGTTCTTGGTAACTGCATTGATGTTACTGATAGTTAACACACATCAATCATGATTATCATGCTACATGTATCTCATGACGAACTGATTCATTCTTTTAATCTGTTGTTTTTTTTCCAGAACATCCTCTGGAAAATAGAAAATACTGCTGTTGTTATATGTAGGGACTCTACCCCAAGGTAGGCAATCCATTTTCCACTCATTACGCTGTGACTGGATTCCTTTGAAGTTTGTGATAATAATTTCTAAAAAACGTCGTGTGATTGATCACATGTAGATATTCCCCATGAGTAAACAGACCTTCTGCATCTGTTTTCTATAGCACTCCTGATACATTTGGACAGCCTCCGGAGGAGCCATCTGAAATCCCTGAAAGGTATCAGAGCATGTCACAATGCCTGTGTCCTGTTTTGGCTTTAAGCTTAGAACATGTCATGAATATCAATGGCATGTTGTTTTCAAAGTGCATGAGAAATTCCTCAGTTCACTGGCGTAATGTACCCTCCCTTTGCTTTACCTTTGACTTTGATCTGTTTAGGCGAGAGTTTTTTATGACTTGTTTCGCGGATCCACCGACTACCATTTTTAGAAAATTTTAAAAAAATTAATTTTCCCATTTCACGGATCAGCCGATGGTTGAAAGACTGTTTTACGAAAAAAGGAAAGTTTTATTTTTATTTTTTTTCCGTCCTCCGACCGGGAAGGAGATAAAAGGCTTGTTTATTATATTTTTTTCCGCCCTCTGCTACGCCGCCGATCTCACACGAGACTGGTTCCCATCTTTGCTGCTCCACTTCTGTAGCGCTGATGTCCATTCCTCGAATGGACATCAGCGCCGCCGGAGTGGAGCGGCAAAGACGGGAACCAGAGTAATCTCGCACCACAAAGCATGCAAAATGGTGGTATCTCATATATACCTCTGCTGTGACTACACTAACTTGGCCCAATTTTGCGTGGTACTCCCTGGTGCTGCCTCCACTTGTGTACCTCAAGAAGGGCGTATAGCATCTGTTTGGGTGGTGGCAAAGCTAAGAGGGCTTCATGAAAATAGTCCCCTAGTGATAAAGCAGTTTATTCACTTGAGAAATAAATTTTTTTTTCAAGAAAGGTTTTTTTTTATTTCTTCCTCCGCTTCATAAACAGGCTAAATATTCTTCGAGAAATCAAAAAGTGCTGGAAAATTTTTTAAAACTTTTTTCCCCTCCCTCCCTTCTCACATAATTTGTCAGCAGACATGTCCGAGAAACAAGTCATAAAAAATTCTCTCCTTATGTAAATATACAAGTATATTTTCTGAGGCAATGAATATTTCCCAGGTATTATCAAAACAAACTGCTTGCATGAATGAAATATGAGAACACGCTAATCCATGGTTGTACCATATTGGCTTTAATCTTATGATTGCGTCATTCCCTTGCACTATTGATGCGTGCACTCTGTGATGTATTGTTTAGCACTACCCAACACATTCTTGTTCGTTTAGTCAACATGAATTTGCAACATTTGACATTTACTGTTCGTTTTGCTCATTTTGTATTGCGACTAATCTCCACTTTGTTTCCGGCTTATCATAGTTTAATCCCAATCCTCATTTGTGTTTGGCATGTTAGGTATCAGAACAATTTGTGTAGGCCTACTTCAAATGATTCTGCAACTGAGAATACCATCTGGTGGACAGCAAACTATGTATCCCTAATCAATTTTTTTATGTTTGAGCAACCTTTGGCTGATATATAGTCGCCAATAATTTTGGATTCTGCTCATTTGGTACACTCCTCTCGCAGTGTTTTGTTTCGCTCCGTACCTATACGCTTCACAAACCACTGCTTCGAATGGCCGGTATTCTGCTGATTTACCGCCAGATGGCACTATTTCTGTCCAACCAATCAGCGCCCGCCATCAGGCTGCAACTGAGCAAAATCCTAAAACACTTTCTCCAGCGCGGCAGCGGGAACAGTAGTGGTGCCATCTGGCGGTAAATCGGCAGAATACCGGCCATTCGAAGCAGTGGTTTGTGAAGCGTAGGTACGGAGCAAAACAAAACACTGCGAGGGGAGTGTACTCATTTGGCTGCCTTTACTAAAATTCAGAGACCCCTTCATGTCAGCCTTCAAGCTCGTACGCACAGTTGTAGGACCTTCCAATAATGTGTACAGCTCTGCATCGTATACTTAACTTCTTGCGTGTACACAAACCTGTCATTGCCTCCCTTCAGGAATCTTTCTGTCAGTATAAAACTGGTCCAACTGACAGTTAATCAAGATATCACACAGACGTCGCCATTCAGTGGTGACTGCATGTTCACACTTGCTGACTTCCGCACCAGTTCTCCACAAGCGAAGTTCGCCGACCTCAACAAAATAGAAGCGACACTCAAGGTATGTTGAAAATGTCCTCTAGTATTAGGAATTGCTCTTGGCTGGTGATGGGAGGGGGTTCTTTATGCTGAACATCTTTGCTGTCTTGTCTTCGTGGGATTGTATAGAAGGTGTTTTTTAATTTCATTATGTCTCACTTGACGGGAGAATAACTGTGCCCCAATGTTCATGCCTTTCTTAGCAATATGTATCCTGTGTCAACAGGAAATGTACTTATTATGGCCGTGTTTCCTGCAGGTTCGAAGTGATTTACTTGAGTTTGGGAGCCAGATCTATTCTGCATATTTCGTGTACCACCATGAAGAGATTCTTTATTGGGCTGCTGTACTTAAAAAGTTAAGCACACCAAAACACAGTGATGATGTACTTGTTTCAAGGGAGAGATCAAGAAGTGCCAATGTGTAAGTCTTCTTTGTGGTCAATATAGCAAGCATTAAGAAATGTCTGGGTCTGGTATTAAAAAGGATAAACTCTTCTTTCATAAGCAATTTATTGTTGAAGAATCCCTGCAATGCTGTCCTTCTCTTACACCCACCAAGTTCGAAATTACTAGTAAAACGGTCGCTCGAGCAGAAAGCATAATGTTTATATAATGGATAAACCTTATTATCGGAAATCTGATGTCTATCTTCCAGTAACACAGTGACTGAATTCCTATCAAATAAGACCATCAAAGCGAGCGTACAAGTCTGGGATCTATCCACTTCTGTTGCCATGGCAACCTGTAGCGGATACGTTGGTGGATTGAGACACACAGAGATGACACTAAGCATCCAACCTGGGGCATCAGGTAGCGACCAAAATAACTCTTAATTCCGAGACCTGTATTTTCTCTAGAAACAGTGCCATGATCTGTAGTAGCTTGTTGCCAACAGGGATGAAACGCTCTTTAACCCTTTAATGCCTGGGCAGATTTTAAAAGCAGTTAAGGAGAGTGCTCTGTTAGTTTTGTGGCCGTGAGTGCAATCACGTTTGTTTTCCTTTGCTGCAAGGTGGTGATGACGACCATGGGTTTCAAGTGGGTTGATAAATTTCAGGTGTTGGAAGCTCTTCTGCTTACTGGAGGAATTGTGTCGTCCTGACTGATCTTCAGTTCGATACCCTCTATTGCAAACTAGCAGACTCGCCCATCCCAGTGGATCAACTTGGTGCCAGGAAACACCACTGGAACACGCTGCTTTACCTAGGCTTGATAAGCTGTAACGTATGTACCATTTCTGTTTTTTCTCAATCACTCAAGGTGTTTGGTACCCAGATTATCATCCCAGAACTAAAATTTGGTATTTTGGATTGGGTTTTTGTTTTTATCAGCAAGATGAGATGCAGAAAGTTGACCGTGAATAAATTCTTGCACCTCCTGTCCTGACTTTTTAGAGAGTGCAAGTCATGACTGAGGTTCCGTAGTATACATATTTCTTTTCTTAGCTGAGGAAGAGTCACCAAGATGTGATACTGGACACGTCCTTCAATGACATTCAGTTTGAATGGTCGACAACTGCAGTGAATGTGGCGATACAGCTCATCACAGCGATGAGGAAGACACCACCAATAGTTCCACAAATAAAGGAAGAAAACCCACCACTGCCGCCGACGAGTATGAAGTCCCCAGAATCAAAACCCCTGGCATTTTCATATTCTGTCCAGTTCAAGTGTTCGAATGTGAATGCATTTGCCTGCAATGATAGAAGAGGTAAAGTCAAAGTCTTCATTGTTTTTTCTCATATCTCAGTTAAGAATGTGCTTTCTTGTAGTACTAATAACTATAGTACATGTACTTTCTAACTTGGTGTAAGAGAAGGACAGCATTGCATATCTTCATTCTCAAAAAAAACTAGAGTGCCCTCCTGTCCTTTCCCCAATGATAACAAATCTTCCACAGTCCTGTTGTGTTTTGCAGTGTTCATCATGTTCCATGTCGATGCCATTGGTATGGAACTGAATGACAAAAAATCTAATCTCAACATTCATGGTGCTAAACTTGTCTGTACCCGTCAGAAAGATACGGTAGGTAGCCTTCACATCAACTTTTACCTTTGAGACAATGTTGGACATAACAGGGGGGAATACATAACTCCTGTTGACACCAGTACATGACCATCATGATACATTCTGAAGAAGGAAGCCTAACTTCATACTAACTGCTGCTTGGGTCTTGTAAAGTTACACATCTTTACTCAGTATGTCTCTTATTCCAGTATTACCCGATTCTGAGTTCTGCTGATGTGGCAAGTTACGTTAGTCACTTGAAGGAAATCAAAGCACATATCAGAACACAATCAAGGGTAAGTTCAAATGGATACATTAGAAGAAGCATGCTAATGTAAAACAGTTGCATGTCTGCAATACAATTAAACTGTGAATCTCAGTTGACCTAGGAACTTCTGGTTTGGGATCCGTGCATTGAGAAGGCTTCATGAGCCATTTTCATTTCTTGTTTATTTGCTTGCAGGAAGTTTCCATTCATCTCAATGAAGAAGTGTATGTCCAGTGGGATACTGGGTTACACATGTGCTTCCATCAGATAATGCAAGATGTGGCAGAGTTGAAGAACAAAACAGCTAGTGAGTTCACTTAAAATTTGAATCCTATCAGCATCTGGAATCTTCCGTCTAGTTCTCAGTCGTGATCGAGTATTCATCACAGGGAAGGTATGGCTGGCAACCTGGGCCCAAATCCATAAAACCTTGCCAGGCTTAGTTGCTTGCTAAAGTGCCCAGTTTGTACAGGCCGATGTACACAACTAGCAACCAACTAAGCTAGCAAGGTTTTATGGATTTGCGCCCTGGTTCCTGTGCCTGACATTTCTAAAACAAATTTGGTCATTCAGAGAAGAAATCGCCATCAACTGGTTGCCAAATCATATTTGCACTTCTACCACTCATTCACATTCTCTCACCAGGTCTTTCTCCACCACAAGAACCACCTCCTCCAAAACGGACAACTGTGGCAACAAAACCACCAGTGAGCTTCACTATCAAGATGCGTGCCAACGTGATGTTGCGGGCTCTTCTATCGCGTGGCCACAAGGCAACTTTCAGCACGCCAGAACTGAATGCCAGCATCCAGGGATCAAAGATTTCATTTAGTTCTGATCAGTGCAGCATTGCCTTCGATGAACATGACATTTTCCAAATGCAGGTATGTTTTGCTATTGCCATTCTCCCTGAATTTCAACTGTCCATATTTAGTTCTTGACTTGAGCAGACAACATCTTCTGTTATGTATGTTCTAAAGAATTGTTAACTTTTGAAAAAAAACTTGAATGAAAGTTCTTCACATTCATCTGTGAAACATCTTGGCCAAAAGAAGTCACTGTCGTCAAATGTTGCGTCAATTCCCATGAAGGGTGCTGACTTGTAATGGCTATCGTTGGTTTTCAGGGTGCCTCCATTTACACCATGCATCACAGTGAGGAACTCAAGCTTGAGAGGATGACGTTCGATATGATTGAACTGCCGACAAACACGGCTTGGTGAGTTAGATCTCTGTCGCGATACAATCATAACGGGGGATTTGCTATCCATGAATTTCTGACGAATATGGTGAACTCTAAATGATACCTTCTTTGGCTGGGTCAAATTACTCTGAAGGCCAGTACAGAAACATGACTCTCTGCTTTCACCAACAACCAGTGGGAGACAACAATCATAATACATGATGAATCAATTCTCTCATCACTTTTCAGGGCCATTACTTTTGACAAATTTGCCATGGTCTTCCCATACAAATATCACTTCTACAAGTGTCTGTCTGAGGTAAGCCTGTTGCAGATGTCTAGAAACTAGAGCCTGCTGAAAACACGTGTATGTGTCCATAACGAACCTTGGTTAAATGTCTTCTGGCTCTCTCTCACGCCAGTCTTATCCTCAGCTGAAACAAGTTGCCTTTGACTTGTAGTGATGTATTGGAACTGCTGCTGGCCAAGTGACCCCTTCTTCCACTTTGGACTGGAATCGGACCTATCATTTTCATTGTATTTTTTAATGATCAATCAAGGTCTTGGCAATGAAGAAGTTCATAAAGCTACTACACTTCAAGAAGAAGAAAGCATTTACAATAGACAGCCCCTTGCCATCGGATATTGTCATTAGAATGAAGGTAATTTGATTTTCTTTTGTTGCTCACATATCTTGCTAGTTTATCTTTTATTCACATCACTTTTATTGCGTTGAACTTCTCTGCAACTGTAAGATGAGGACTGTTCTTATTTCTTGCCTTCTTTACAGACTGTTGACATAGAAATATGTGATGATCCATTTGAGGTGAAGTTAGGTGACAACAATGCTGTAAGTTATCTCATGTTCATTCATGGTGTGTTGATATCCATTGTTGCCCAGCATTGAAGTAAATTCCTCCAATGGTCAATCCTCATGGCCGTTCTAATGACTGACCTCCCCCCTCATAGATTATGTCATATCTTCTACAGCTGCTTGTGGATGAGTGCAGAGAGAGTGCCAAACGAATTTCTGCAATGGATAAACGTATCCAAGAGCTACGAAAACAGCATGGTTTGCTGCCTGGTGAGTTCAAGTTTTGAAATCATTCTACCTCTGTAATGACGTTGTAAGAATACCACTTATTGTCATAATATTTAGAGTCAAAGTTTGATAATGTTCTGTGTTCTATTTCAGCCAGCAAAGTTGATGAGTTGTATGCTACTTTGCATCAGAGGAACTCCGAGATCTACGTGAAGAGATCCCAAGCTCAGTACACGACCCACCCATTACGAACTGCTCTATTCAGATGGAAGATGGATACATTTGAACTGATAGCCATGGCCGACCGAGCATTCCACGGGAAAGAGAACTGTGTCAAACATATGAAGGACATTGACAAGGACAGGTTAGTGGACTGCAGTTGGTACAGTTTACAAATTGCATAGGCCTACAGTATTCCCATCTTGTCTGAAGTTGAGTCACCACTAAACACTGATCTCCCCATATTCTTCAGCCCCTATCCTGAGGAGGGTCTTGAATTCAACACACTGTTCTGCCGCATGATCAACACGAGTGTCAAGAATTGGACAATCACCCTACGAGACTACCCTCAGCCATTCTTTGATTTCAAGGACATGCATGTATGGGGGCGATTCATGGCGGCGGAGCAGGAGGGTGCCCCAAGAGGTAGGTTTGCAGTTGCTGAAAGTGCAGAAAACTTCTGAATACTATGAAAGTTTTGCTGGTTCAGAAGTGTATTCTCTTGCTCTAGTTCCTAAAACAGTTAAAGCTTGGTTGTAGGGAAAATGGTTCAAATTTCTTCACCCTTTTCAGCGAAACGAGAAGCCACAGTTGAAGTTCCAGATCCTTGGGATGATGTCATAGTGAAGAAGAATATGCCTGCATTGAAGTTCTACCATGACTTTAGCTGTGGTAAGATAATGCTTCATTCTGTCTTCATATGATGCTGACACAGACACAGTTTTGATCTTGGTTCGTTTTATGACCAGCATTCATCTTACTGATGTTCATTGCAGATGTTGAAGCCATTACGATAGCCTATGGCAGTGTATGGGAATCTTGCATGGCCCAATTCAACCATGCCCTAGACATGATCAACAAGCCATCAGTGGATCCCAGTCCTTCTTTACCTTTCTGGGACAAGTTCCGTCTGCTTCTTCATGGCCGTCTGACAATGTCAATCCAACAGATGAGTTGGCTTTATCATGCCTCTCTTGATCCGTACAACTGGACTGAGTTCATGGATTGGACTTGGACTGATGTCATACTTGATTGGACAAATGGTAGGTATATTTAGAGAAGATGCAGCAGCACATTAGTCAGTTAACTAGAGTTCGTTGTCCTGAATTTCAGTGGAAGCCTTGGTTAACATTGCCCTCGTCAGTGGCAATCAAATTCACTCATGTACGGTACTCCTTTTCATTGCAGCCAAATTTGTCTTCAAGTGCAACTTCGACATCTATCTCCGTACAGCCTCAAAGTATGATGATTGTCGTTTATTGCATTTGCCAAACCTCAGGTTTTGGTGAGTATATTTCTCAACCTTTTACCCCCGCGAAATCCAGCTACCGTAGTAGAAGTTACATATGGATTGAAATAAAGTAGGTACATTGTAGAAGCAAGATTATAAGATGGTGATCTTTTTTCAGCATCAATTTGCAATGGCTGTGTCGAGGAGACCCGAACGATCACCACTCGGTCATGCCGTGCGCCCCTGACAAGAAACCAGAGTTTTCACTTGAGGTAGGCTCCTTTCATATTGAACATTGAATTCTTGTTCAATAACATGTTCTGTGTGTTGTAAAATGTTGTGGACATCACTCTCCATGTTATACCTCTCTTGCCGAGTTAAAAAAGTTCTTTTCTTCCCAGCAGGAACATGATTCATATCGAGCATTCCGTTCCCAGAACTACAACATGTCACTGAGCTATGAAACAAAGCCTTGCAAAGATGAGGAGGGCTTTGATGACATACCATGTTGCCTTTTCTATGCCAGTACACTGAGATTCCTAGACAAAATCAAGGTCAGTTTCAAGTCCAATAGCTTTTGAACCTGAATTCAGTCTGTGGGCAATGACTCAGAAGCATATTGTGCCAAGAAATCAAAATACGAAGTATTAACCAATACTTCAGTTGCCTAACATCTTATAAAGCAAGTAAGTCTGGCTAAACATCAATTAAGTTAATAGAAGACCTTTGAAACTATGCTTGGATTCTGTCTCTTTCCAGACGTGCATGTTGAGGGTCAGTCGCCCAATCAAACGTGGCAAACTTTACAAGACGGTGAAACCGAAGAAAAAGCCACTAGGCAGGCATTTCAGGTGAGTGCTCCAGGATAAGATGGTTGGTCTTGTGCAGGATGACTTGATCAGTGAATTTGTTGAACCGATTTCGAGAAATCAGGCTGTGTGTCCAAGTGGGGAGAGAGTCCATACAGATTGAAACTGCACCTTTGTCCCACTAAGGAGGAATAGTCGTGCAACTCAGGCCCTGAAACTGCTGCAACTGCAATGCCACCCCTCCCCCACCTCGCTCTATGGGTCTGTGATTGCTGTATCGCCTTCCATCAGTCTGAGAGCGGTTCGTTCTCACAGGAACACATGAAACATCTGACTCATAGTCTTCCTTTTTCGTTCAGAAACGTCACCCTGTCTATGAACTTCCACATATACCAAGTGTGTTACTGGGCTTCCTTTGCCAAGCAGCACGGTATTGAGATGCTGGGTGAGCATTTCAACCTGGCCCTCGGCATGCACCTGGAGGTTGTACCTAACTGTGATCCGCAACTTAGACACCGTCCACAAGCTAACTGGAGCATCAAGAAGCTACTCTGTGAACTGGACAATGCACAGACCTGGCTCTGTAGTGCTTACTCTGGCGAGATAGAGGATGTAAGTAATGTAATTATGCCACGTTCAGTGTACCATAATCCATGATTTGATGATTTGAAAGAGGAGGTAGGGGCATCTGATTGATTCGGTTTATTGTACTGCATCTTTTAGGTTCTCAACAAATCATTGAGGAATCCCGTCAACAGAAGTTATTTTCTGAGTGTCTCAAGGTAGGTGGTGTAATTATATCATGTTAAATTGGAAGCAACAACTTCACTGCAGGCTGATTTGAAATTTCCATTTGTTATGAAAGTCTAAGTAGGTAGACTACTGCCAATTCAGGATAGCTTGAGTAACCGCAATCAACAATGCTGTGATGAAACTCTGTTTATGATGTTCAGCCTGTGGTTTCCCTGAAAAGTAATCCTTCCATCTTCAGACTGCTGTACGAAAGGGAGGAGGAAAAGGCTGAAAGTCAACAACCCCTGGAAGCCGAAGATTCACTCAATGGCATGGAGGACGAGGTATGAACAGTTTACTGAGTATTCTTCTGAATGAGTAAATACTAAACATTATAAGAAATTTTTGGAAACATGTCATTTTCTGTTGCTCATGCTATTCCCATCTTTTCTCATTTACACCTTATTCCAGGTTTCTTAATATCCGCATGGATGAAATGTAAAAAACAATGCTTTGCATGCATGCGGTTGAAGTAATGCTATCCACATCCCCTTTTGCTCTATTTCTTGAGCCTCTCCCTTTCCATCCCCTACATTTCCTGACATTACGAGCAATTATGCATCTGATATTTGGTTGATTTTCAGGGCAATGAATTTTTCAACTTTGCTTCGAACAAGACAACATTTGCAAATTTCAAATGGGACCAATGTAGAAAAAATAAAGTAACACTGTTTAACTTCAAAAAGTTTGTTCTGTGTTAGTCTAGTGCACATTGTTTCATCCCAGTCACTCTCAGCCACTTTTAGATGTTTATATTGTTTTACCTTGTTGTTGATATCATAGCAGTGCAGTTATTGTTGAAATAAATAAAAACATGACAATATGTATTTCCATCATGCTTTCTATTGTGTTCATTTTCCCTGTGAAATTGGTATTGTTCGTACAATATTTTGGCCATGTTGAAACCAGTTGTTTCTGTGGATTGTACACTAGGGTAGAATGTATGAAATATGCATGCATTTTGGGTATAGATTGATTTTCATATATACATGTATAGAAAATTCATTGTGTTTGCATTCATGCAATATTTCGGTCATGTTCGAATTAATTTGTTTTTTATACTGAGAATTATGGTACGATGTAGTGTTTCAAACCTTTGGGTACAGATTGATTTTCATATAGAGTTCACTGTATTGGCTATGCTTTTGGTGTCGCATCATTTGATCATGTGCATGTAACAATCACTTGATTACACAGGTTTTATAATGGCTAGTTTATAATCCTCGCTTTCCAGTTTTTTGTTGCTTTTTACTCGACTACTGTATTATTTGTTTCCTTCAATCATTATCATAGGTGTTTTAGATGTTGTAGAAGTTTTGCTTTTTGAAACGTCTTCTGTGTCTGAATTCTTACCTTCTGCTCCAGGAACGTCCAACTCACCGTGTAAGAATCTATGATCTAAAGGGAGCATGGACGCTGAGCAATAGGAACACTATCTTTGGCCTGTTTGATGGCTATCTCAAAGCCAAGGCCTTGAAGCGGAATCTGTCATCAGAGGCACTGAAAGGTTTCAAAGTGGAGGGCACGCAAACCCCAATGGTAAGAGGTCATGGAGATGTTTTCTTCCAATTTTATTGGTTCACCAGTCAAATACTTTTGGTGAAGTATGGCCAGTGCAGGACAATGTCCTTGTACCCATCATTCCTAAAGGAAAGGTAGGACAATGGCCCTGGCCATTTCATTTTAAACCACTATTCTGAAAGGTTTGGTGTTTTCAGAGGTGATTCACTCTTAAAATTTGATGACACTTTTGCAGAAAGGCCGTGCACATTCTTTGACAGCCTCCTCTCCATGCATTGCAACCCCGAGCCCACAGTCACGCATACAGCTTGGACATGCTTACTCCCTGCTGCAGAANGGGTAGAATGTATGAAATATGCATGCCTTTTTGGGTATAGATTGATTTTCATATATACGTGTATAGAAAATTCATTGGCCCGTATTCAATAAGGGTGATCATCGCACGTTTAAGGGTGTTTTGGCCTAATCAGCGTACAAATTCTGCATTACACAGGTTAAAGGCCTAGAAAACTATTGTCTGATGTCTGTACGGTGGTTCAGCAGAGGCGTTTACCCGCAGGATAATCACACGCGTCTAACTATCCTGCGTCTAAGTCAAAGAGCATGAAGGAAATGTTGAACGATCAGGAAGGCTTGTCTAGAATTTTTCCAACACGTTCTATTGTCCTCACACACTAAGACGCAGGAATGTTAGACGCGTGTAATCATCGTGTGGGTAAAATGCCAGGGATCAGGCAGCTTACAGAACGTAGAACAATAGTTTCTAGGCCTGTAACCTGTGTAATGCAGAATTTGTACGCTGATTTAGCTAAACACCCTTATTGAATACGGCCCATTGTGTTTGCATTCATGCAATATTTCGGTCGTGTTCGAATTAATTGTTTTTTTATACTGAGAATTATGGTACAATGTAGTGTTTCAAACTTTTGGGTACAGATTGATTTTCATATGGAGTTCACTGTATTGGCTATGCTTTTGGTGTCGCATCATTTGATCATGTGCATGTACCACAATCACTTGATCACACAGGTTTTATAATGGCTAGTTTATAATCCTTCGCTTTCCAGTTTTTTGTTGCTTTTTACTCGACTACTGTATTATTTGTTTCCTTCAATCATTTTCATAGGTGTTTTAGATGTTGTAGAAGTTTTGCTTTTTGCAACGTCTTCTGTGTCTGAATTCTTACCTTCTGCTCCAGGAACGTCCAACTCACCGTGTAAGAATCTATGATCTAAAGGGAGCATGGACGCTGAGCAATAGGAACACTATCTTTGGCCTGTTTGATGGCTATCTCAAAGCCAAGGCCTTGAAGCGGAATCTGTCATCAGAGGCGCTGAAAGGTTTCAAAGTGGAGGGCACGCAAACCCCAATGGTAAGAGGTCATGGAGATGTTTTCTTCCAATTTTATTGGTTCACCAGTCAAATACTTTTGGTGAAGTATGGCCAGTGCAGGACAATGTCCTTGTACCCATCATTCCTAAAGGAAAGGTAGGACAATGGCCCTGGCCATTTCATTTTAAACCACTATTCTGAAAGGTTTGGTGTTTTCAGAGGTGATTCACTCTTAAAATTTGATGACACTTTTGCAGAAAGGCCGTGCACATTCTTTGACAGCCTCCTCTCCATGCATTGCAACCCCGAGCCCACAGTCACGCATACAGCTTGGACATGCTTACTCCCTGCTGCAGAAGCTCGTGTCGGAAACTGACAGCAAGTTTGTTGCATTCACGGAAGAGCCGTCTGGTGGGAATATGGAACAACTTCATGGGGTTTCAGCATGCCAGACTGATGACGTGCTAAAGAGAAACTGGCTAAGTACGCATATTTTTTGTTGGGTGTCTGTGCTGTGTGCGGATTCACATACCGGTAAATTTTAACCTCTGTAAACAGTAACCCAAATGTTGTGTGGCTTGGATTGTTACTGCAGAGGATTTTACTGCAAGTTTTGATGCCTTATCAATGAAGAAACAGGGAGGTTAAAAAATGTATTGGTGAACTGTTCTATCTTTCAGTTGAACTCCATAATAGTCAGATGATGTTGAAAGGTTGTGAGACGGCTGGCTATGTCATAGTAAGTGCCTCAAAGGCACAAATTCTGTCATGCCAACACCGCCCTGTCTGGAGGGACAGGCAACTGAAGACAAAGACAACATGGATGGGATCCGTGGAATGCATGCAGGTAATTTGAAGAAAAATGAAGATAATGGTCGGAAACTTTGACTGACAGTGATGGAATTGGTATTCAGTTTAACTGTAAGGACGCTGTCTTTTTTTAACAATCTGTGTCACTTAGAGAATACCGGTACGCCTCTTTTATTTCAGTATTATGCAACTGTGGATGGAGGGCAAGAAAAAGATATCGAGGACCTCGTGTGGCTGACAGTGGAGAATATCGAAGATCGTGTGGAAGAGGATTTTGAGGGCACGCCAGAAATGGTTGGGAGTGGACAGAGTGTTGGAGGGGTTGTGACAAAAATGATAGGTGCAACGGGAGAGGTACGTGGTGCTTAAATGCTGTATGCCTTTAGACTAGACTGTTTCTAGGCCCACAATGGACCCATTGTGCACAAATGAATGACATGGGTTAGTTATTGTTTTGAGGATGTTACCCTGTAATAGAAAAAAGGTTGTTGATTCCTTGCATCTTTTTTACAGGAATGTGCCGACACAAACAGTGTACAACTACAGCGAATCATATCAAGGTGTAAATGTCAGTTTTTCTATGCTAGTTATGGAGATTCTGATCTGAACACACTTCAAGAGGTACCACCTCCGGTAGGTGTATGATGAATGACACTGTAGAGTGTTCAACTAGCTGAGGTTTCAGGGTCATTTTATCCAAGGAGCAAGGTTCTCAGATTGAAATGAGCGTATGAAGAGGAAGCATATCGTCGATATACCGTTCACCCAAGTTTTGCAGCTACATGTAGTTGTAAGAATGATTTCTAATAAGACTACTGAGTGCAGCACACAGACGGTGAAGGGCTTTCTGCAGAAGCTCCATAAATGATTCTGAAAGTTGTTTTATTTCAGCCCAGTGATGATGACAAGTACCTTGAGAGGACATTTGAGGAAGGTGTTGATGCATTCACTCTCCTTCATCATGATCTGAATATTTGCACCAATTCAGTAAGTTGGCTACATCTTTCTTGCATATCTCAAGTATATTGCCCTGATTCACCAGTGTCTCATCATCATCATCTGAGCAGATTATTTCCTTCTTCAAGAAAGTAATCAACAAATTTTGTTGAGGGTGCTGAGGGCTGCTAGGATGTGACACTGATCAGAATGATGATGTAGAAGTGTATCACTTGTTCCAGAAAATGTTCTCTGGCTGTCAGTGTTAGTCGCCTATCAATCACCACTCTATCTACTTCAGCTACAGTATGCCATGATCTTGGACATAGTCAACAATCTTCTTCTCTATGTTGAACCAAAGAAAAAGCAATTCACTGAAAAGCTGCAGAGTAGACGTTTCAAGCAACAATTTGAGCAGAGCATCGAGGATCAGAAGACTCCCATTCTTCAGATGCAGGAGGCTTTGAGGCAACGCATGGTCTGGTTGAGACAGCTTGAGAGAGATCTGTACAATGCCCATAGAGTCCTTGATGAGAATCCATTTGCTGAGGGGTATGACCGCTTTCTTTGGAATGGAAATCTCAATGAATGTGCTGTAAAACATGAATGCAGAATAAAAACCTGGTGTTGTATGGATGTGAAGGAACATGTCTCAATGATGTGTTCTGTTAACATCTGATGTTGTTGACTTTATTCTTTTGTAGCCTCCAGTATTCAGTTAACTATTAAATGATGTTTGAGGTACTTTTATTTTAAGGATGTGTTCTGTTAACATCTTATGTTGTTCATTGAAGTCTTTTGTAGCCTCCAGTATTCATATAACTAACTGATATTTGAGGCAATTTGTGCAATTCACCTTATATTCTTTTTAGGCCACTGCAACAGTGCGAAGAACTTGTCCAGGAACTGAACACCCTCAAAGAACAGGTGAACAATGAGTCGGAAGAATTGGGAATTATGATCAGCTGCTTTCAAGAAAGTCAGTTACAGATCAAGCACAAGATGAAGGCACAACATGGTATGTATCAGCAAAATGAATCCCTTAACCATGGAAAACAGCATTCATAGAAGTTCACATCGAAAAACCAGTGCATTCCATCCACCATCTGGATGCAAGGAATGTTGTATAACCTGTTTTGATTTTCCTCGTCATGAACATTTTTCAAGAATTCTACTTTCTTGATTCTGTCTGGTGCTTGGTTCTGTCCTCGGACACCCTGGTATCAAAATGTGCTAACACTTATTACCGGTTAAAATTACACTTTGATACTGGTTTCCAAAAACACTTCTATTGTCTACTAGATGCCAAGTCTGTGAGTGTCCCTCTTGTTATTCACCTAAATTGATTATAGCGTGGTGGAGTCCAACACACAAGTATGTTTTGCATCATTTCAAGCCTCCTCAAAACTGAACTACCGGTATGTAGGTGTCCGAGTGCAAATTTTTATAGTATCTCTCTTGCCGTTGTCTTCATATAACTACTCAGGAAATTCCAAGCACATAACATAATTTCAAGCCTGCACTATACTGTACAAGTAATCCCTTAGCTATTCCTGAATGTTCTCTACTGGCCTTCACTTCGATGATTATATTGTAGCCAGGAAATTCCCAGCAGAGGTTTGTGCTGGCATCATTTCAAGCTTGCACAACACTCTACGAGGAGTCCCTCAGCCTTTCCTGCACTGGTTTCTCGTTCCGTCATCTAGGCTGACAGCAGCCAGGAAATTATCAGCACAGGTATGTGCCAGCATCATTTCAGGCCTGCACAATACTGTACTCGGATTCCCTTAGCCATTCCTGAGAATGTACCTCCGTCCATTGTTTTGGTTGACTGTTGCCAGGACAATACTGTACTAGGAGTCCCTTAGCCTTTCCTGAACATGTTTCTCGTTCCTTCTTCTAGGTTGACTGTAGCCAGGAAATTCCCAGCACAGGTATGTGCTGGCGTCATTTCAGGCCTGCACAGTACTGTACTAGGAGTCTCTGCGCCATTCCTGTAAGTGTCTTTCCTCCCGTTGTCTAGGTTGACTAAGTTGACTGTAGCCAGGAAGTTCCTAGCACATGTTTGTGCTAGCATCATTTTCAGGCCTACACAATACTGTATGATGAGTCCCTTACCCATTCCAGGAAGTGTCTCTCCTGCCGTTCTGTTGGTTGACTGTAGCCAGGAAATTCCCAGCACAGGTATGTGCTAGCATCATTTCAGGCCTGCACAATACTGTACTAGGAGTCCCTTAGCCTTTCCTGAACATGTTTCTTGTTTCATCGTTTAGGTTGACTGTTCGAGGAGTCCCTTGGCCATTTTTGAAAGTGTCTCTCCTGCCACTGTTTTGGTTGACTGTTGCCAGGGAATTCCCAGCACAGGTATGTGCTGGCATCATTTTCAGGCCTGCACAATACTGTACTAGGAGTCGAGCCCTTGGCCATTCCTGAAAGCGTCTCTCCTACTGTTCTGTTGGTTGACTGTAGCCAGGAAATTCCCAGCACAGGTATGTGCTAGCATCATTTCAGGCCTGCACAATACTGTTCGAGGAGTCCCGTAGCCATTCCTGAAAGTGTCTCTCCTGCCGTTGTGTTGGTTGACTGTAGCCAGGAAATTCCCAGCACAAATATGTGCTGGCATCATTTCAGGCCTGCACAATACTGTACTAGGATTCCCTTGGCCATTGTTAAAAGTGTCTCTCCTGCCATTGTTTTGGTTGACTGAAGCCAGGAAATTCCCAGCACAGGTATGTGCTAGCATCATTTCGGGCCAGCACAATACTGTACTAGGAGTCCCTTAGCCTTTCCTGAACATGTTTCTCGTTTCATCGTTTAGGTTGACTGTAGCCACGCAGTTCCCAGCACAGGTATGTGCTAGCATCATTTCAGGCCTGCACAATACTGTACTAGGAGACGAGCCCTTGGCCATTGTTGGAAGTGTCTCTTCTGCCATTGTTTTGGTTGACTGAAGCCAGGGAATTCCCAGCACTGGTATGTGCTGGCATCATTTTCAGGCCTGCACAATACTGTACTAAGAGTCCCTTGGCCATTCCTGAAAGTGTCTCTCCTGCCATTTTGTTGGTTGACTGTAGCGAGGAAATTCCCAGCACACGTATGTGCTAGCATCATTTCAGGCCTGCACAACACTGTACTAGGAATCCCTTAGCCATTCCTGAGAATGTGTCGCCTTTCATTGTCTTGGTTGACTGTAACCAGGACATTTCCAGCACAGGCATGTGCTAGCATCATTTCAGGCCTGCACAATACTGTACTAGGAGTCCCTTAGCCTTTCCTGAACATGTTTCTCGTTCCTTCGTCTACTAGGTTGACTGTAGCGAGGAAATTCCCAGCACAGGTATGTGCTGGCATCATTTCAGGCCTGCACAGTACTGTACTAGGAGTCTCTTCGCCATTCCTGTAAGTGTCTTTCCTCCCGTTGTCTAGGTTGACTAAGTTGACTGTAGCCAGGAAGTGCCCAGCACAAGTATGTGCTAGCATCATTTTCAGGGCTACGAGGAGTCACTTAGCCATTCCTGGAAGTGTCTCTCCTGCCGTTCTGTTGGTTGACTGTAGCCAGGAAATTCCCAGCACAGGTATGTGCTAGCATCATTTCAGGCTTGCACAATACTGTACTAGGGGCCCCTTAGCCATTCGTGAGAATGTTTCTCCTTCCATTGTCTTGGTTGACTGTAGCCAGGAAATTCCCAGCACAGGTATGTGCTAGCATCATTTCAGGCCTGCACAATACTGTACTAGGAGTCCCTTAGCCTTTCCTGAACATGTTTCTCCTTCCATCATTTCAGGCCTGCACAATACTGTACTAGGAGTCCCTTAGCCTTTCCTGAACATGTTTCTCGTTCCTTCGTCTACTAGGTTGACTGTAGCGAGGAAATTCCCAGCACAGGTATGTGCTGGCATCATTTCAGGCCTGCACAGTACTGTACTAGGAGTCTCTTCGCCATTCCTGTAAGTGTCTTTCCTCCCGTTGTCTAGGTTGACTAAGTTGACTGTAGCCAGGAAGTTCCCAGCACAGGTATGTGCTAGCATCATTTCAGGCCTGCACAATACTGTACTAGGAGTCCCTTAGCCTTTCCTGAACATGTTTCTCGTTCCATCGTCTTGGTTGATTGTAGCCAGGAAATTCCCAGCACAGGTATGTGCTAGCATCATTTCAGGCCTGCACAATACTGTACTAGGAGTCCCTTAGCCTTTCCTGAACATGTTTCTCGTTCCATCGTCTTGGTTGATTGTAGCCAGGAAATTCCCAGCACAGGTATGTGCTAGCATCATTTCAGGCCTGCACAATACTGTACTAGGAGTCCCTTAGCCTTTCCTGAACATGTTTCTCGTTCCATCGTCTTGGTTGATTGTAGCCAGGAAATTCCCAGCACAGGTATGTGCTAGCATCATTTCAGGCCTGCACAATACTGTACTAGGAGTCCCTTAGCCTTTCCTGAACATGTTTCTCGTTCCATCGTCTTGGTTGATTGTAGCCAGGAAATTCCCAGCACAGGTATGTGCTAGCATCATTTCAGGCCTGCACAATACTGTACTAGGAGTCCCTTAGCCTTTCCTGAACATGTTTCTCGTTCCATCGTCTTGGTTGATTGTAGCCAGGAAATTCCCAGCACAGGTATGTGCTAGCATCATTTCAGGCCTGCACAATACTGTACTAGGAGTCCCTTAGCCTTTCCTGAACATGTTTCTCGTTCCTTCGTCTAGGTTGACTGTAGCCAGGAAATTCCCAGCACAGGTATGTGCTAGCATCATTTCAGGCCTGCACAATACTGTACTAGGGGCCCCTTAGCCATTCGTGAGAATATTTCTCCTTCCATTGTCTTGGTTTGGTTGACTGAAGCCAGGAAATTCCCAGCACAGGTATGTGCTGGCATCATTTCCGGGTCTGCACAATACTGTACTAGGAGTCCCTTGGCCATTTTTGAAAGTGTCTCTCCTGCCACTGTTTTGGTTGACTGTAGCCAGGAAATAACCAGCACAAGTATGTGCTAGCATCATTTCAGGCCTGCACAATACTGTACTAGGAGTCCCTTAGCCTTTCCTGAACATGTTTCTCATTCCATTGTCTTGGTTGACTGTAGCCAGGAAATTCCCGGCACAGGTATGTGCTGGCATTATTTCAGGCCTGCACAGTACTGTACCAGGAGATCCTTCGCCATTCCTGTAAGTGTCTTTCCTGCCATTGTCTAGGTTGGCTGTAGCCAGGAAGTTCCCAGCACAGGTATGTGCTGGCATCATTTTAAGGCCTGCACAGTACTGTACTAGGAGTCCCTTGGCCATTGTTGAAAGTGTCTCTCCTGCCATTGTTTTGGTTGACTGAAGCCAGGAAATTCCCAGCACAGGTATGTGCTGGCATCATTT